>BMAO01021973.1:0-64547 GCA_019973975.1 Trichonephila clavata
ATATAATATATATATATCAAAATTTCTCTACAAGAGAGAGATGAATTAACATGATTAATACTTAAAAGAATAACAATTGCTAGATAACAAGACAACAGAATTTAGAAGGAGATATGAAAATTTGGAATAACAGAGTAAAATATAAAAGAATGGATGCCTCAGTATTATCAATATTGCTGACTTAGGACAGCTTGTATACATAAAATTTTCATTAAAATTTTTTTTTCTGTATAAAAGTGGGGTTTGAACATGTTTTTTTGGCCAGCTAACCTTCCCCTTTTTTGTTAATAATACCAAACAAATACCAATTGGAAATAATGGATAGGAAATCTAAATCCATTATGAGGAAAAGGTAACTTACCCAAAAATTGCATACTGAAATGCAGAGCCCGCGCTAAATCTGAGCACAATAAACAAGTTATTGCCAGATTCTGGACCCAAATACAATTTCAAAACAAAGCAAAGGCTGAAAAATAGCACTTAGCAAAAGTATGAAAAGAATAGAAATAATAAAATAAGAATTGTAAACATACTACCATTATCTTAGACTCTTAATATGATTTAAAAGTATAATAAATTTTTAAAAAGTAATTTTATCTAAAACTAGAAACTGGGGGTATTTAAAACTAACTAGGAAGAATAATAAATATATAATATAAACCTTTTAAAACTATGGAAATTTAACCCTTACTATTTAGAATTTCTTAATTTAAATATCTATTAATAAAATTAATTGGGTAGTTTTGAATTAAACAGTATTTAGTAAAATGTTTATAATTTTTTTATTTTTTCTCATTTATTAGAAACTAGAAATTTATTGCGTAGTGTGTAATTAAGAACAATATTTCTGAATATAGATACATGCACATTACTCTCCCAATGCGGTACTTTTATAATATTGAAATTAAAGTCTTCTCGTTTATCATAAATATTAGTAACTATTTTATAATCTTTTAATTTAATTTCTATATCAAGAAAATTTGCTTCATAACTGTTACTGTTTGTCTGTATTAAATTAAGATATTGTGGATAAAAATTAATATTAGGTTTAAAGTTGTCTTGCTTGCCAAAAATTATTATATCATCTATATAACGAAAAAAGTAAAATTCTAAGCTGTCTGTGAAACTATTTTCAAAATAATGTAAATATAAATTGGCAAGACAGTTGCTAGCTGGGCCTCCTTGTGGTAGACCCTTAATCTGTTGATAATAATTACCATTATGATAAACATAATTCTCTTTTAGAACTAACCTAAGTAGAGAACCAAATCTATCATATTTGACATTTTTAAACAAATTATCTTTATGTAATTTTACTAGTGTTTTTATCATATCATCAATATTAATTGAGTTAAAAAGATCTTCAAAATCTAAACTAAATACTGAAAATATCTTTTTTTCTTTAATTTGTGCAATAAGTTCTGTACCATTTTTAAGAATGGCTGAAGTTTTTAGATTATTTATTGTATCTTGTAACATTTCATGTAGAATTTTGCCTGATTTGCTGATATATATATGTATTAAAACCATTAGTAACTGTTCTAAACTTTACTGGATCTTTATGAAATTTAGGAGTAAGAAATACATGTGGAAATTTAAAATTATTATTAATTTGTATTTTTAATTGTTTATGAAAAGCCGAAATTCGATTATTTATTTCTCTATCAGAAATTGCTGACCTAATAAAAGCTGTATTATTTTCAAAATGTTTGTTGAGCATTAAACTATAATAGTATTTACAAATGAAGGCAAAATTTCCTGGCACTTTATCAATATAAACTATAATAAATTTATTTTGTAATTTTTTAATCTGATTTTTAATATCATTAAAAAATATGTTATTATCTGTACTAAAGTTATATTTATTAATCTGTTGTGTAATGTTACATTTAAACTCTGTGAATGCCTCTATAGGCATACCATATTTAATAGCAATTTTGTAAATGAATTGCTCAATATCATTATATAACTGATTTTTGATAATTTTATTATTATTGGAAATCATAAGTCTAAAACCAGTACCTTTATTCATTATATTTCTAAGATTATTGTCTTTTACAATATTGAGATCACCAGTAATAACATGCTGGTGATAATTATCTTTGAATTCTTTAAATTCATTACAATAACATATTAAATTTTCTTGCTTGATAGGTGCATTATAGTTAAAAATTGATCTACCTATTTTTTTATTATATTTAAAAGCCTTTTTTTAATAGTGATATTTTGAATTGGGAAAGTTGACATGTGTTTTTTAAAAATGCTAGAAAATTAATAATATCAAAAGATTTATTCATATAAAATAATGTACAATATTCTGTTTGATATTTTTTATTTACATTGACTTTTATTTTATGTTTATTCTTCAGAAATTTGAGAATGTCTCTTATGATATGTAAAGCATGACTATTTATAAATTTATCTGAATTTAGTATATTATCCGAAAAACATATTTCTAATATAATCAATCTGTTAAAAAACTAGCCTAACAGATGTAAATAACAAAAGTGCATGAGAATACAAATTGCTAACAAAAGCTTAATATATATATATATATTAGTTACTTTTTATTAAATAGTTACAATTAATATAAATATCTATATACATATGACACAGAATCACAACATTAAGTGGCAATTAGTTTTTATTAATTATCTTTAACGTATCGTATTGTCATCCAAAACAATCGTGTATATAAAATTTCAGCTCAACGGAATGCTTTGAAACGTGAGGGAAAAAGAATCTTTAAAAGTTTTGACCCAAGTCGCTAAAAATGAAGCCAACGTGGCTGTATCTGTGATTTGTTAAATGATTAATTTCAATCAAAAATTTAAATAAATCATAATTTATTTATCGTATCGTTATCCAAAACAATAGTGTATAGAAAATATCAACTCAAATGGGCGCATTAAAATGCGAGAAAAAAAACCTTTTCAAGTTTTGACACAAGTCCCCAAAATGGTCGCTAAGTCACCAAAAATGATGCTAACGTGACTGCATTTGTAATTCTTTGAACAATTAGTTTTAATCAATTAATTTTTATAAATTATAATTATACTGTTTTGCAGTGGCACATACAAGGGGGTGTCCTGGAGGTCCGGACATCCCCAAAGCCCTTCAGTTTTTTTTCGATTGATGATAATCCTAAATATCTAACTTAAAATTTAATAAAGTACTTCTAATTAACAATTTATTTTCTTAATTATTTCTAATTATTAATTCAATAATTTATTTTTTACCGTTTTTTGTTAACAAAATCAGAAGAATCAATTGTTGTTGTTTTGAGGTATTATACAAGTTGGGGAATTTTCGACCATGGACTGCCCCAGAAGATATTTCCCTTGAAAAATTCTTGTGTGCCGACCGCTGTTTTGTCATCCAAGATAAGCGTGTAAAAAATTTCAGCTCAATTGAGTGCTTTGAAATACATTTTTATTAACGATTGAAAATTTGAACAAGATAAATAGAGAGCAAATAGTAAGAATTGAAAAAATAACTCGCATTCATAAAAAGCTGTTTAAAAAATATATTTACAAAAACATAAAGTTTATAAAATGTTTGGTAAAATAAATATTAAATTATTTTATGAATAATTTATTGTTTTTTATTTATTTATATTTCAAAAGCAATGATAAGCAAAAACAAAATTATTTGTGTTTAAAAAAATTTGATAAAAATTTTTTTTTAATCACCCAACACTGAAAATTTTCTTCAAAATAATAAATCATATTCAGTATTATTTTGAATTCTTCAAAAGCTATCTCTATCGACAGAATAACACTCTTTAACAAATACTTTTGTTTAAAAAATAATGTTCAAAATGTTCTAGAAAATAGAATTTAAAAACTCACAAAGCGGGTAGCCTTTGATGACATCGGCTAACTTTAAAAAAGTGTTGCAACTTAAGCTATTGTAAGAACGGTGAGGAATGCTCCAATCGTTCAGGTGTTTTTCGGTTACATTGGCTGGCTAATCTTCTGATAGCCCGGGCAAGAAAAGCTCCCTATATAAAAGGGAGGGGGTGGGGTGACTGTGAAGGCAAGAGCCAATCAGTACGAATCATGGGCGGAGTCAAACACGGAGACAGGAGATAATGATCAGTACGAGCCCAGACACCAACGAGCAAGGTTGAGGCAGGCCAATTCCTTTAATAGTAAAGAACAATTAATTTTTCTATTATAACACAAAACGAAATATTTTCTACCATAAAATATTACTCTTTCTTTCAAAAAATGTAACGCCCCTCCCTTCCTCCTGACTAAACAGTTTTGCTAAGTTCCTGTCTTCGATCTAAGTTTAACTCCCCCCCCCCCGCCACCTCTGTACGAAAATTAATAGTGGGGGGATTCTTTCTAACTTTAGTAGAAGCATAAAAATGAAACATGTGTAATATTTTTTTCCTACAAAAAAAAAAAAAAACTAAAAAAGTAGTGAAAGGACAAATTTTTATAGAACTAAATGTAAATAGTTAATGATTATTTTAGCAATACTGCATTGAATTTAAGAATAAAAATAAATTTTTTTGTGATTCAGAATAGTAATGAACAAATTGTTCTATTTTCATCACTAAGCCTAGAAGAGAAACATTAAAATTTAACATATTAAAGCAAATTAACATTAAAATTAAAGTCATAAATTAAATATAAGGAGAATCTTTCTTGCTTACATTGAATAAAATAAATATAAATAGAATTAACTTACCTTGCAGAACTTTATGTATAAAAAATTGTCACACAATGGCCAAAGTCATCACTTGTCAGCAAGATAGATTGTGATAAAAATCATGGTGATAAAAAATCTTGATTAAATTCCCCTTTTAAAGAATTTGACCTAAGCCCCTCTCAGCCCAGTTGATGTCCCTAACAATTTCTAAAAACTTATCAAAACAATAAGCTATCTTTTCTTTGCACGATTTCCTAAACATGCCACAAATGAAATTTTAAATCCATTTTTCTATTGCAGGTAGGGAGTGAATCTGTAACGTGCTTCCAAGTACCTTCTATGGTATTTGTGTGGCAAATCGTTACTGGATTTACAAAATGAAGGCTATGATTTAACATCAAATGATAAAACCTTCTTATCCTAAATTTTTAAATGCCTTCCATTTCTTGGAAAAATCATAGTTCCAGGCTCTATCCATTCCTTTAAAATGTTGACTAGAATCTCACAAGACCTGTTGTGTACTGCTTCCCCTCTGAATTCGATTTGTTGACTTCTGCATAGTATAGAATAACTTCAATGACAAATTGCCCCCAATCTGCAACTGTACCAGAAGATAAATAAAATAAGCTTTGGTCTGTTTTGATCTGGTTCCCATGATCAAATGATAAGTGAGATGAAAAATCTCATTTAATTTTAGTTTGCTGCAACTGAACCACAAGCCAAGATGTATAGTTTTAGTTGAACTGTGCAAGCCACGATGTATGGTTTTAGTTGAACCACATATCTTGTTATTCCTGGAATTTCTGCTAATCTATGATTAACCATATAAAATAGAATTTTTCTTCTCAAACTTCATCAGAACATTACAATTGCAGTAAAAAAATTCTAATTTAATCAGATGAGTTTTTCTTGCAAAATCTAAAAATAGTTTCCTATCCCTACATATTTCATAAACAAAATCAAGATTAAATACTCCCTTTTCCTCCCCAAATGTGGCATTTTGCTAGAAAATAAAACAGGAACTGTTTCTGACAGAACTTTCTTATACTTGGGATAAACACTGCAAATAGTCCCATGGTTAGAGGGAACTGGTTACAATATTTAAAGGTATATAAAATAACAAGGTTTTTAAAATTTAAATTAATCTCTTTGTAAATTAATAATAATAATGTAAAAATTGATAGTCAGCCTAATCTATAACTGGAATAATTTATCAATAAGTAAAAATGAATGTTAATAAATAACTAAATAATATGGATAAAGGCATACTAATAATAAAATATATTTCCTAATAATGACAGAATTAATTCAACCTAAGCAATAATTAAATAATTTTTCTGTAATTAAAAATAAATATTAATAAGTAAAAGGAATAAGAAATAAGGTAATAATAATAAAAGAATTGAAATACAACCTAATAATGAAAGAATATTCAACCTAATCAATAATTAAAAATAAACTTTAATAAATATTAAAAAAACTATTTTTTTATAAATAATTTTTCATATAATTATAAATTTTAATATTAAATAAGAATAAAAATTATTAATTTTAATATTAAATAAATATGATACATTATTAATAAATATTACATAATTCTGATTAATTAATTAATATTAAATAAATATTCTTTATAAATATTAAGGAATAATAGGAAATAAGGCAGTGAATTCTTGTCCGGAAATATCTATGTCTGAACAGTTGAAAATCCAAGATGAAAAGAAAGGTGTCTGAGAGAGAATTCTATAGCTCCCCCCCCAAAAAAAACATTACTGCTCTGATTGGAAAATTCGCCATAAAACGAAAAACCCCGCGGAACTCGACCGGAAAACAGGGGGAATCAGGGTAGACAGAATCTGGCGCAGAATCGCCCGAAAAGGGCGCCAAAAAACTGCCAAAAAAAAATGTCCGCATATCGAACTTGTGCCAACAATCTAGTCAGGTTTAACCCTAAATCTCCTTTGTTAGTCAGTGCCCAGTTCTTTCCCCTTTCTTTTTTTTATATTGAAATTGGAAAAGTCATTGAACCCCCTCCCCCCTCACAAGGATTAACAATCAAAAGGTTTCTCACGATATTCCTAATTTGCAACAAATATCAGGTATGTCTTTTTAAAGCCAAAATTGCTGACATCCGGTTCTAAACTTTATTTTAAGATCTTCGTTAGGACCTATTCTGATCAGTCCCATTGTAATATGACATTTTTTTTAAAGTGACCATATGAAATCATTGCCTACTGCTGTTAATACTATGGCCGCGGTAGCCGAGTGGTCTAGGCATCGGATCGTGGCTAGCGTGTCATGAGTTCGATCCCAGTACCACTGAAGACCTGCCATGTAGGCGAGCTGTGCACGTTAAATCTGTCTAGAGATAAAATGTCCTCCCGTTGGTGTGGTAGTTAGGAGAGAGGGGTGCCAGCTCAGGTGTCGTCCGCGTCACTTGACCATGGTTCAAAATTACGCGGACCGTCCCCAAAAGCCCTCATGTAGCTGAACAGTGGGACGTTAATATTCACTCACTCACTAACGCTGTTATTACTACAAAAAAAGCAATCTCAAAACTAGTGTCAAAATCTGACTAAGGGCATTTAAATGTTGAACGTAGGTTAAAATGTCCTGACAGACTGTCTGAGACAAATTGAGAAAACTTGCAATGTCCAGTATTATACTTCTTTAGCTTAATTTTGAAAAGAAATGCTGAAATGTCGTCCTTGTCTTGATAAAATTTATGCTGTCACCTAGTAACCACAAATTACCCTCACTAAATTTAGTAAATGTGAATTGGTAAAATCTGGTTTTCACTAGATCAATTTTTTTAAAGATTAAAATCATGATTTGTGTGGTTAAATGAGAACCACTATCATATACCCCCATTTACACCTCATGGACCCCCCTAATTATTTTTTTGCTGGTGTGGACCCCTTGCAGGTCGTCATGGACCCCTGGGGGTCTATATAGACCACTTTGGGAATCACTGTAGTTGACAATATGGGAACATCAAATCAACATAGAACAGGGATTTGCACATTTAGCCGTAGTAATCTGAAAAACAGAAATGGAGGGTTGGATGTCTAGTGGAATGAAAAGGGACAATAAGAGGTAAGAAATACAGTTATTAGACGTAAACCATGTTTAAAATACGAACATGCTTCGGAACTCGACGTCAAAAATGAAACAAGTGATTTTCAAAGGAATTGTATGAAGATGCGGACGCGTGGATCACAGAACTGGCGTCACAGACGGAGAAAGAACTGTCGGACGCGTTCAAACATAGCCGGTGTGCTGGTGATGACAGCTGAAATGACAACGATCCGTGCTTTGAGATCTTCTTTTGCAGAGGAGTCGAACCTTTTTTTTATGGATCAGCATGTCCTTTGTTCTAAAGAAATGTTTAATGAGGTATAGAAGTGACATCAAATAATGTTAACTTTTGATTGTTGGGAAAATAATAAAACTGAATATTAACAACTCAAAATTCTTTATTTACTACGAAGAAATACAATTTGCTCTGTGTAGTAGTAAATGTTTTAGTTATACATGTAGTTCCCATTAAAGTAACAATAGTGCCATTTCTGTTGTTGTAAATTAGATGACAAATATCACATGTTCTACATACCACTGTTCCTGAGAATATAAACCACACACCGTTTTGTCGCCTTTACTAATCATGTCATATTTTTCGGTCCTCCAAATTTGAAATTCTCTATTACAGTTACTCATTTACTTTATTCTTTTTTTTTACTTAACTAGCCATATTAAATAACAGTTAAAAATCGAAAATATGTAACATAAATAAACTTTAAAAAAACAGTTGTGTCAACAAAATTGACTGTGCTTTACGTAGGCAAACTTTGCATCATTAGCAATTGTAGTCTAAGACGTAACAAAGGCAAGACAATAACAAGCGAGTTTGCTCCACACCTCTTTGCGACCGTTCACTCGTAATACTTCACAGCAAACAGTTATTTTTCACTAAAATGCAAACCGTTTTGATTGGTAACGTGCCCAAAATATTGCGTCGCGTGCCATCAATGGCGCAAACGTACCATTGGTTTGCCAACCCTATTCTACTATATCCACCGGCGTTTCTTACCAAAGTGATTTCAGGTGGCTGCAGAAGAAGAAATCCAAGGGTTTGAGGTGCTGGGAGCGTGGGTGCCAAAATACAGATCCATTGCGATCAATACACCTCCCTGGATATGTAGCATGAGGGTGGTTACGCATCGAAATCTAAAAATTTACAGGTGCACCATTGTGAATGAACCATACGTTCTGGTGCGCAGTGACCACCAGCAATTATTTGCAGCAATTCTGGGAGAGGTGGAAAATTTGCATACGTGAAGGTTTCTTCAACCCTACCATAGAGTTCAAAATCCAGTGGTGTAATGGACACCCCCGCAACCCCCACATCGCGAGGTGAGCCTGTTTCTAAAGGGCCTAAAGCCTATGTTATTTTTTGCAAACCTTTATTGCTCCAAACCTAACTCTGCAGGAGGGCCTTAACATTATCCGTTACGCTACTATCAAAATCTCCACATTCATTTGGCCTTTTCCCTTGTCTGGCTGATCATCTTCCCGACGGCTACTGTTATCACGATTTTCACCGACTAAACGTTGTTTGCAACCCCGTGTTCTTTGTTGATTTTTCATCCTTATGGTGGTTGCCGTGAAGATAACGCATATTCGAGTTAATTTTGTGTGTGTGTGATTTTCCCATGGTAACCCTCTTAATTTCAGATGATTTTAATTCGATTTCTGCAAAAATTTACCCATTTCCATTGCCTTTGTTCTTCAAGCTACTATTTCAGTCTTCTGTTGTATTTTGTGCTATTTTCGGACATGGATATTTCTAATATCATTAGTGACGACCAGGTTATTTTTTTAAAAGAATGAGTGCAGTGCTTTTAATTATTGCAAATTATTACATTTATAATCACATACTTTCACACACACATTTTCTTTTTCTTTTTAATAAGGCTTTTTTGAGGTTTCCTGTTTTTGATGAAATTCATTGAAGGAACTCGCAGTTTTGGAGAATTGCCAGTTATCAGCACTTATTAATTGATATTCTTTATTAATTTTAATACATATCATGTAATTATTTTATTTATAACTTTATGTAATATAATAATTATTATATATTATAATTGTTTTTATATTATATATTTATTATTATTATTATGTTATTTATAATTACTATTAAATTATATTACATTATAAAATAATAATATATATTACGTAATATAATTTTTATTATGTATAATTTTTATTATATATATATTCATTGGGATTAATATTCATGATTGATTGATATTGGTTATTTTTAATCTATCCAATTTTCTTCATTTGAAATATATTTCAAAACAGTTCTTTACAGTTATTTTCCTGAACATTTGTTACCGATAAGCCCCCATCTTGGATTCCATGTAACTCGACAACAACCACTGCTTGGTGTGTAACACTCCTATATCAAATTAGTTTCCTTTGTGGAGTTACGCATTCTGATAACTAGGCCGACGATATGATACTTCCATAACAATCGAAAATAATATAATCACCTTTTTTTTCTTATGAGAATTTAAAACCAACAAGCCTTATGATTACTAGTACTTTTTTTACAACTCTTAGCAGTTTTTAAATAGACATCTTGGAGATGGAGAGATTGTGGTAACCTAATGGTAATGGCCTCAAGCCCGTAGCCGTTTTTCTGGAGACACGATTTCGAGCCTCTAAAGCAGCGTTTCTCAAACTGTGTAGCACGCCCTCCTGAGAGACGTGATAACCCTACACGGGGAGAGCGATCATATCGAAAATAAAAGATTTTTTTAAAAAAATAACTGGAATGAAGTAAAGCAAAATACTTCTGACATAATAAAAAATGCACATTTACACTGATATAATTTATAAAAATCATCTGTAGATATTACGTCATCAAAAATAAAAGCTTCAATCTTTGATCCATTACCAAATAAAAAAAACATTTTATTTTGAATTACTGTAATCCAACGATGTGATATTTTTTTTTATTACGTTTGCTTTTTAAGCTAAAGTATGACTGTTTCTTAGAAAAAAATAACTCAGATCCAGAATAAAAAAAAAGAATTAGGAAGATGTAAAATTCATCACTGCTATTATTATTGAAATACTGTACATATTAGCTGTAAACGAAAAGTGAAACTCTTAATTACCTTCTGATCCCTCACAAATCAAAGGAAGAACCTGCAGAAATAATGAATATTACTTATGGTAGCGAAAGTTAATTTGAGTCAGCGATGAACATGAAACGAAAGGAAAATGTTCAAATGCTTACTAAAAAACTTCATAAACTAAAATAAGAAGCCATTAGTGTACCACAAGGCACACATCACCCGGTCAAAAAGACACAAGCAAGAAAAAGTTCATGCTATGTTTCGATCATCAAAGATGGACAGTAAAACTACAATAACTTGAACAAAATATGACAGATTTGCCTGTAAATAACTTTCCTGTAATATTAGTAAAAAGTGTCCGTGATTTGTGTCCTTTATTAAGGTTATGCACATTTTTGAATCACTTAAGTACAGTTTCATTGGATTTTTTCTCAAATTATCAAAGAAAAATTGAGAAGTCCTGGAAAGTAGGTAAGTATACTTTCTCGTAATTAAATTATTCACTGGAATTACGATTTTTATCGTGTACACTAAATAACTATAAAAAAGGATTGTGGTGATCGAGTCACCCGCACGACCATTCACGTTAAAATCGAGTGTGCGCTTGCTCCCGGGTTAAAACATTTTGAAGTCTTCTCGCTTTAAATATTAAAAATAACACAATAATTCTTCATCGAAATTTTACTTCCCGCCCCCCCCCCTATTATTTAGCACTAATTCTAAATGCTAATTCTGTGAGGTAAAAAATTACTGTTCATTTAAAACTATTTACAATGTGACAATTCATTTAAAAAAATCATTTTAAATTTTTATATACATTGTCGTGCACTTTGTTTTACTCTCCTCACAATTCAGGTATTATATCATGAATCATATATATTTTTTTTAAATTAACTCGTGCAAAGAGCGGGTACTTCATCCAGTATACTTTTCATATATCAATACTGCACAAGGTATTTTAAACTAATTTTTTTATTGAGAACAAGTGTAATATCAGTAGATATAAAATGCCGGTTCTGGGACAAGAGGAGCGTGGAGCTGGGAGGACCCCTGAGGGGGGAAGAAAAGATAAGGAAAAGGCGATAACGGTCTTAGGCATCCTTATCTGAAAAACGTTCTGCGCATGCGTTATGAAAATTTGAAATGCAGTGAATTCATTGAATATACTTACTTTGCAACTTATTTTTCAATTAATACATTTTAAAAGAAAAAATAAGATTTCAATAATATTTTCTAGTTTACTGTGATGCAAATAATAATGATTTTTTATGAGAAGATGAATCATTCCAATCTTTTTTCGTATTGCTAAGGGGTCTTCTCCATCAATGTAATTGGGGACTTTGAGAACACTCATATAGTTTTAATGATAAAGGATCCGTATTTTTGCTTAATTAAATGAACTAATATATTAAAACTAATATACTGTTCAACTTGATTGTGGGACTCGATGCAAATTTTAGTCTTGATGAAGGGAGACAGACTTTTTTTTGAAAAATGGAACTAGTCAGAGCTATTTTCTTTTCAATAAATGTTTTTCATTATTTAAAACCTAATTTTTAAAAAAAATAATGGTTACTTGTGGTGCCATCTGTGATTGATTTTAATTTCTATGTGCAGATTTAGACTTATCCTTAAGATGAGTTTTGAACCCCAAAAGTCTTCGTTCGTGAATGTTAGAAGGTACGATCCTATCCATTCACCCACGAAAACCTGTAATCATACATTTAGTTTACTAACATATTATCAAACTTCAAAAAAAATATTTAGTATCAAGTTGAGTTGTAAGATTCCATTCACCCACGAAAACCTGTAATCATACATTTAGTTTACTAACATATTATCAAACTGCAAGTGAAAATATTTAGTATCAAGTTGAGTTGTAAGATTCCTATATCTAAAAACTTAATATCACTCTCTATACTATTTAAAACTATGAATTTCTCCATTTTGTATGTCATGTAATAATTTCGAAGATATTTATATATAATATATGATTATTCTTGTCAAAATCATGATAGAATTATCCAGAGGTGATAATATATCTTATGTTAGAGGGAAAGGAATGTGTAAACAACCTTTGAAGATGTTGTTACATGAATATCGATAACATGACCAAATTACAGCTAATGCAACATTTCGCACGCGTAAGAATACATTATTCTATTCGACCAATCAGCTTCTTTAAGTTTTTGTGATAATATCCTTACAAACCAATCACAATTCAACATGGGAGTAAAGTTCTAATCATGGATTTAGAATATATTTGATTTAAAAACATTTCTAGCTCTTTCTCTCTCCCAGACTGTAGTTCAAATTTTATTATTGTTGTAAGCAGAATCATACTCGTGTAGAATTAGAAACATGAAGCGAATGTTTAATTCCAATAATGGTTCAAATAAGCGAGTATGTTTTAGTGAAGATACCAAGCCATATTCCTCTTTCCCTGACGATGCTATTCCTCCACATCATTTCCACTTAGGTCAGGACGTTTATTCTGCAGTGACATATTTTGCTATCATGGTGCAAGTTCATTTACGCCACTATAAGAGATGGGAATAATCGACTGTTTCCAACTGAAAGAGGTGTGTGTTTGTCGAATGTGCTGTGGCAGTCATTTGTTAATCAAATCGAGCAAATCAACACATCTCCTTCTGTTGAAGAAACTACCCTTATAAAAGACTCTTTGCTGATATCGACCTTTTTTATTGAAAACATTCAGAATATCATCTTCCAGCGCTATTTCAAGACAAAAGATTATTCAAAGAAGTTTGTTCCACGAACGTGTGTTCTGAGATAAAATAACTGGTTGGAATTACAACGAATTCATAAGAATATTAGAAAAAGTGTCATGTGGATAACATTTTGATTGTATGCTATGCAATTTGTTAGTGAAGCCTCGAAAATTATACCAAGTGCTTTAGTGAATACGGACGCTTCAGAAGTTGAATCGGTGTTGACAATTTCATTGATTGAACTTTTGTGTGACTACTAAGGAAACTCCATCGCAGATGTGTTCGAATGCTACGGGTGTGCCCAACAATATGGTAATCAACTTGGACATGAATGTATAACAATGTATTATGATACCCGTATACAACTTTACGGCTACTTAGCTTTTTTCACTATTGACTTTTAGGAACTTATCAAGGATTTTTTCCAACGAAATATTCAAATGTTAAATTATCTAAATCCAGTATTTGTAAATAAGTGGGATATGTTTTCTATTTTTGATAATGCTAAGAAAATGTATATTGCATCTGATCCTAGTCGTTTGCATTAAATAAAAAGTATTTATTTGTATATGTGTCTGTGTTATTATTATTTACTCTTTACTTTGTATTTCTATGTGTTTGTGTTTCCTCTTTATTATATTCTATTTAAATTCTTTTTAGAAGAGTTTCTGTTCTTATAAATGTAATGATATATATACTTTGTTTAGTCTGCTATTATTTTATTCATTCATGTGATGTTAGTCAAATAACACTCATTTTTTTAAAAGTTAAGAATGAGTCTTGAAAAAGTTTATGAAGAGCCTGAACATCCGGGTAGTTTTGCCGGTGTCTAAGCTTTATTTAAAGCTATAGATGGAAACGTTTCTAGAAAAGATATTAAAAAGTGGCTAAGTGCGAAAGATTCATATACTTTGCATAAACCTATTAAAAAGAAATTTAAGAAAAATAGAGTGTTTGTAAGTCGAATGAATCAGCATTATCAAGCCAATTTAGTGGATATGCAGTCTCTTTCTAAGTTTAACGACGGGTATAGATATTTACTTACTTGCATATGTGTTTTATCGAAGTATGCTTGGGCTATTCCATTGCCTGATAAAAATGCAAAAACGGTATTATCGGCTTTTGAGCAAATATTTTCTGAGCGCGTCCCTCTTAAACTCCAAACACGCTGGTAAAGAATTTACGAACCAACTTTTTCAGAATTATCTAAAAAAAGAAGAAAGTAGGATTTTTCATGACAAGTAATAACACGAAATCCTCTATTGTAGAACGATTCAATAGAACGTTAAAGACGAAAATGTGGAATTTTTTTAAAGAGATGAATACGAAACGATACATTGATGTCATAGATAAATTGGACCAGAGAAATATTCACCATTCATCAAATTATTAGAAGGAATCCAATTGTTTATAAATTAAAAGATTTAGCTGGAGAAGTGATTAAGGGTACTTTTTATGAACAGGAATTTCAAGAAGTAATGCATTCCGGTTACTATCCTATTTGAAAACGCGAGAGAAGAATGGTAAAAAGGAATATTTTGTAAAATTTTGATGATATCCAGAAAAATTTAATGCATGGGTACAAGACTTGAAACATCTATAAAAAGAGATCAAAATCTACTTATCCATCAGTCGTAAAAATGTCTTTCGCTCATAAGTGTTAGCTCATAACACTTTTTCCCAGGAAATAAAATTTCTCATTTTACTACACAACTTCCAACTCCCATTACTCTAAATGATGAATGGGAAATGGGTTTAGTTGATTTTATTTATCCTCATACATAGTATAATATAAGAGAAGAAAATCAATTTATTTGGTTTTGACCTCGGTGATGGAAAGTCGATTGCTAGAAGAATTCCTCAAGGATGTTAAGAGTCTATACCTAACATTTTAGATGGGAGGTATTTAGAAGATTTTAAGAACAAAATAGAATTTCATTACCATCCTGTAGACAAAAGAGTACAACTCAAGACAAAAGGACACGTTAATTTTTTTTTTACATAAGGTTTTTTCTAAATTCCTTTGTTTCGAACAGGGTGAAATCAAAGGCAAAGTTGAAAGTCCATATATTGCTGATCTTAATGCTCAAATTGTTGGAGATGTTTAAGCTCCACTTTTAAAAATTGCAAAAGTTGAAGGAAAAGATGGAGAAATGGTGAATGCGCATTATACAAGACCCCATTATGTGCCTTTTATAAGACGACATTTCCAAACGTTCGAAATGGTTCTTAGATTACATTCAGGATTTTTAGTACCATTCGAAAGAGGAAGAGTGATATCCGTGTTACATTTTCGAATGAGACAATTAGTATAAAAGAAGATAAAATAAAATAATACATTCATTTATATACAGATCAGATCAGTCAGAATAAAGATGCTTGTGTGTTCCATATAAGTGCTGTGTGAAGCAATACGAAGATTATTATGTTAACCAAGCAGGCAATGGAATTTCTTACTATCAAGGTCAATTTTTTCAGAAAGGTTATCGCATAGGAGGTTGGTTCAAAAGACTGTTTCGTACTGCCTTGCCCTTCTTAACCCGGGGAGCCAAATCTGTTGGGAAAGAAGTTTTGAAAACAGGAACTCAAATAGCTAATGATTTACTCGAAGGACAAAATTTAAAAGATGCACCCAAACATCGAGCAAAATAAACCGGAAGAAAATTAGGAAGAGAAGCCATTAAAAAAGCGGATGATATGCTTGGTCAGGGTAAAAAGTAAAAAAGAAATAAAATATTCTCAAAACACATCATTCCGTCTAAAGTTAGGAAAGCGAAAGGGCGTAATATTTTTGATACGTAATAAAATGGCATTTCTTTTGAAAGATTTTCCTAAATGTGCCAAGTCCGAATTAAGTTTATTTACACTTCCACCAACTCAAACAGTTATAGAAAAAGGTCAATGGATTCAGTTTCCTCCAATTGCAAGTGTAACAGATGGCGGATCTGTTGAATTCCTTATTTCTTGAAACGGCGAAGATTAGCTAGATTTGTCTCAGACGCAATTATATGTTAAAGCAAAAATTAAAAAAAACGATGGAAAAGCTCTTACTGATGATGATAAAATAGGACCTGGTAATCTTTTTCTTCATTCCTTATTTTAGCAAGTAGACATTTTAAATGGAAGAAATGTTTCTTCTAGTAACAATACTTATCGAGCTATTTTGGAAACTATAACGGCCGTGGTGGCCGAGTGGTCTAGGCATCGGATCATGGCTAGCGTGTCATGGGTTCGATCCTAGTACCACTAAAGATCCGCCGTGTAGAGGAGCAATGCACGTTAAATCTGTCTAGAGCTTAAACGTCCTCCCGTTGGTGTGGCGTGGTAGTTAGGAGAGGGAGTGCCAGCTCAGGTGTCGTCCGCGTCACTTGACCATGGTTCAAAATTACGCGGACCGTCGCCAAAAGCCCTCGTGTTGCTAATCAGTGCGACGTTAATATTCTCTCACTCACTTTGGAAACTATATTAAATCATGGATATAACAGCAAAACTTCTCAACTTACTTCTGAAATATATTATAAGGATACAGAGGGTCGAATGAATGTATATGATGGTGATAAGGAGTCAAATAAAGGATTCAATGGCGAGCTTCACTATTTAATAAAAGATGATAGGACGAGACTTTTTTTATGTGGATTTATTCAATCTAGATAGACTTTTACCTAATCTCGTCGATTTGAAAATTAAACTGATAAGAAGTAAGCCAGAATTTTGTCTCATGGGAAATGAGAGCTATAAAATAGTGTTCGATCACGTTTCAATCTTTGTTAGAAAAGTGCATATTAATCCTCGAGTCCTTATTGCTCATGCTAAAGCTTTAGAAAAGGTAACAGCTAAATATCCTATAGATAGAGTTAACTGTAAAGTGTTTTCAATACCTCAATCGAGTTATTCTTTTATCCAAGACAATGTGTTTTCCGGACAAATGCCAAAACGAATAGTTTTAGCTTGTGTAGATAATGATGCATTCAACGGAAACTATAAAAAGTCACCTTTTGAATTCAATCACTACAATATGAATTTTATCGGAGTCTATATAGATGGACAACCTATGCCTCATCAACCATTAGTATTAGATTTCAAAAAAGAAAATTATATCATAGCATATCAGAACTTGTTTTTGAATTCTGAATGACTTTATTTATCGAGAAATAAATTTGCTGAGGGATATTCCTTATTTCTAGTTGATTTAACTCCTGACTTGTGTGACAGAGAAAATTTCAATCAGATTAGACACAGTAACTTAAGAATAGAATTAAAATTTAGCAAGCATTGGAGCAAACAGTGTCGATGATCGTTTTTGCTGAATTTGAATTTTTAATCGAGATAAACAAAACAAGGAATATACTTTTTGATTTCGAAAACTAATGTATGCCTCACAAATTAATCGAATTTTGTCTGAGGATAGAGATGCTTCAAAATATTGTATTGGAGTATTTCCTTCAGACAAGTTACATTTAATTAGAATAAGAAGTACTCTGATCGTGAATACAGACACACAAGATCAAGAAGGATCTCACTGGCTAGCGATGCACATTCGAGATGAAAACACAATAGAATTTTTCGATTCTTATGGATTTCCCCCGACAGCTTATGGGGATTTTATTTCGAGCTATACAAGAAAGTTTAAAAATATAAAGTGGAATGAAAAATCCCTTCAGTCTTACATGGAACGTTTATGGTAGTTATTGTATATTTTTCTTGTTGAAAATCAGTAAAGGCTTTTAAATTAATTATATTTTACATATGAATTTGTTCGTAGCAAACAGAATAATTTCAGATTTTATCAATATTTTAAGAAAAGATATATGTAAGAATAAATTTTAGATGGTGAATAAATACAATATTTTCTTTATATTTTGTGTTTGTGTTATTATTTTTTTTTGTTATAAGATGAATATAGTTTAGCTTTGAAATTTATAAGTTTTCCATATATTTAAATTTATAAGGAGTTTTTATTATTTTGAGACAAAAAAAAAGAAATTTTATCAGTATTGCTATTAACCTTAATACTTTGCCTCAAGTCTATCAACAATTTTCTAACTTTTTTCAATATTTTTCTTTTTTCAATTTTTTTTTTCAATTTTTCTCTATATTTTTCTTTTTTAAATTTTTGTTTCAATTTTTCTCTATATTTTTCAATTATATTAATATTTTAATATATTTAAATGTAAGAAACAAACAAAATAAATAAAACAGATTAAAATGTTTTAAAAAAAATATATTGAAGAACAAAAGCTACACTTAGTATTCAATCCATGACAAAGGTTTTGCATACAATGTTTTTGTTTTAAGATATTTATTCTTAACAAAAATTAATGGAAATTTTTTCTTTTTAAAAATTTGTCAAATGATTCAAACTCAAAAGGTTTTATTTTTCTGTCTCTCACTAGGACTAGGTGGGTAATCAAATGCACAACATTAGTATGACGTATAATTTTCCCATCCACTATTAGCTCTTTTTCAGGCGTCCAATATATTTCTTCTCGATGCTTCTGTATAAAAAGAATGATTTCCTTCATAATAGTTTTATATTTCTTTGGTGCGGTTTTTTCAATTCCTTGTTCAATATTCTCTGCACTAGTTTCCTGCTTTATAAATCCGAGGGCCTCCTTAGAATCGTCATTTGGAATAAAACTTTTCAAATCTTCTACATTAGAATTTTCAAATTCCCTCTGTGGTTCTTGCATGTCTTCATTGATTTCCTTGGGAAATTGAAAGTTTACATATTTTCGAAGAATTTGTAAGTATAAAGTAGCCTTTTCAGAATCATTCATGTTTTTATTTCGAATAATACATTGCATTTGCTCATCTAATTCTGATAGCTGTTGTGAAACGAAATTTTGAAGTCTTTCTTCTGGCAGTAAAACGAATTTCTTACTGTGTTCCATGAATGAGTGAGGATAAAACTGAAACAGCAGCAGGAATCAGAAAACTTAAAAATCCTTCTCCTTTTTGTATTCGAACTTACTTCTTTTTATACAAAGGGGCAGATTTATCTCCTAACGTACGTATAACCTGCTTAAAATGAGTTAATCTTCTTCTATGATGCTTTGTTAATGGAACCTTGCCCTTTAAAGTATTTAAAGCACATTCACATACTGCATTTATTAGAGAATTAAAACATTTTTGTAATATTTTTCTCTTGGTTTTGCTTTTTGCCAAGAGCTTTAAATGCGTTTTGTGCTGTTTTCCCGACATATTTAAAACAAATGTTTTATGTTAGATTATTTGAACTTTTTTAAATACTATATTCGATAGTAAAATAAAATTTTATATGACTAAAAAGTGTAAATGAAATTTTTGTTTGTATTTTAAAAACAATTATTACCGGGGAACATGTGCTATGTTTTTATCCTCAGGAAATATATTCGTACGAATGCGCAATCTCTCATTCGTTACAGACTTCAGGTCCAGAAATAAATAACCATATGGCACTTTTTTATCATCGTCATAACTTTCTAAAAGAAATTTCGACTGAGATGGATACATTTGTCTTGCTAGACAAGAGATCTGTTGCTTGTCTCTAACATTTTTAAAACAACTTAGGTAAGAATTATTCAAAGAAATATTCCTAATTTGTTTTTCCTTGCAAAAAATATTTTGTAGAATAAATATTACAGAAATATCTTTATGATGGCTTCCTTTGGTGAACAAGTTTGAAAAAAAAAGTTTTTTGTCATCTTCTACTTCATTCATTAACTCATCTATTATTATAAGAACATTAGTAATGTTTTCTACATCAGAAGGTATGCCTTCATGAAATTCTATGTCAGACATCTTCTCAAACAGTTTTTGATAAACTCCATAACACCGAATAATTTTGGGAGGAAAATGTTTGATTAATTTTGTTTCTAAGATTCGTCTAACAAAGAAAGTTTTACCAGACTTAGAAGGTCCGCATATCATCATAGATAATGGATGCTTAAACTGACAGAACACCTTTTTTTTTTTTTTTTAACATTTATAAACCCCGTGCACCACCGAACGTATAACACGGGGGTAAACAACACAGACAGAAGAAAGGATTACAACACAAACATCCATGCCTTCTCCGGGATTCGAACCCAGTCCCTGCGGCACCGCAGTCAGCTTCACTGACCACTATACCGGATGGGCGGCACAGAACACCTTTAAAACTCAATTTTTGGTCAAAATATCGATTTTTCGTTTTTAATCAAATATTAAAATTCAATATTTTATCTTTCTAAATCCGTTAAAATTTTGTTTCTAGCTTAATTAAAAGTCAAGTTACAGCTTTTTTAATATTACTTGATCATGAATTTCTCTGACCGGAAATGCCTTTCTACTAACCCGAAGTGGTCCAAATTGTTTGTTTACGTTTCTCTTTCATGGTATATGACATGAAATATGAAAATTAATATACAAATATTTAGTCAGAAATTAAAATAGAATATTTGAGAATAAATATAAGTGTATCTGGAAATACATTTTTCCTTTTTTATGTATAAAATCTGGCAGCAAATTTGTTGTTTAGTGACTTTGTTTACATATATGTTTATTTTTCATGCTGAAAGAATCGACATTGTAGAAAGTTATTTAATAATTTTATTCTGTTTTATTTTGGCTTGAAAATGGTTAAAAGTATTGCTAGAAAGCGTAAGAGACAATTTCATGGAAATAAATACGCAAATATTTCCGAAAATAACAGCAATTTAACACCTGTTCCTGAATGTACTGCTAGCTCTTCAAAATTGGGAAATGAGAGTATGTCAACTGCAGAAGAAATGCCTGGTCCTCTGTTTGGTAACAGAATCATTGATCTTGAGCTTATTGTGGATGCAATATTTTTCTCAACATTGCTGCCCAAAATGTTTTGCTGAAAAAGTAGAGCTTTTTGAGGATTCCAGGTATGGATTATGCTCTCATTTTACTCTAAAATGTAAATGCTGTGACTTTTTCTTTGCATTTGCTTCATCAAAAAAAGTTGTAAATGCACCTGTCATAAATACCAGGCTAGTATATCATATGCGGCAGATAGGCAAAGGTTTTGCTGGTGCATGTAAATTACACTCAGCATTAAATTTGCCTCGATTGACCATAACTGTTTTCAAAAATCAGGAAGCTAAGCTTTTAAAAATGGTTCAGGAAGTAGCTGAGGAATCCATGAAAAAAGCTGCTACTGAAATTGTGGAGATAAAATACAATCTTTCATCTGATTTTGTAAAATGTAGCATATCTGTGGATGGTACATGACAGCGTAGAGGTTATAAGTCTATGAATGGTTGTGTTGCTGCAATATCAGTTGGTATGGTAACGTGTTAGATGTAGAAGTGATGTCGTCCTACTGCCCTACATGTAAGAGACTTCAGACTATGCCAAGAAACTCTGAATATGAGTCGTCAAAAGCCGACCACATATGTCAGTATAACTTCACGGGATCTTCGTCAAAAATGGAAATTGTGGGGCTTCAAGAATATTTCTTCGGTCAGAAAAAAACCGCGGACTTCAATACACTCAATATGATGAGGAGGGTGACTCAAAAGCTTTCATGAGTGTGAAAAACACTTATGGAATGAACAGTGTAACAAAATTTCAGTGCATTGGTCATATACAAAAGAGAGTGGACTCGCGTCTAAGAAAGCTAAAAACGAAAACTAAAGGACTGTCTGGTAAAGGCAAATTAACTGATAATTTTATCAGCCCACTTCAAAATTACTATGGAATTGCTGTACGCAGTAATGTCGGTAACTTAAATGCCATGCAGCAAAATGTAATTGCTGCGTTATATCACTGTGCATCAAGTGATAAGAAACAGATGCATGGTCAATGCCCAATAGGGAAAGACAGCTGGTGTTATTTTCCCGGGGGGTGGCAAATAGAACAAAATGTACCACAAAATATTCTGGTTTATCAAATGATGTTTTAAATAAAATTAAATCAGTATATTTAGAACTATGCGACAAACATATATTAAGTAAGTGCTTACATAGACGCATTCAAAATGCAAATGAGTGTTTTAACGGAATAGTTTGGCAAAGATTACCGAAAGAAGTATTTGTTTCGCTCAAAACAATTAAATTTGGTTCGTATGATGCTATTATACATTTCAATGAGGGATTAAATGGGTGCTTCAAAGTTTTTAATAAGATGAATATTGAAAATCCTGGGGTGTTTACCTTACGGGGATATAAACATTTAGATAAATGCAGAATCCGTGAATCGATTCATAACGCAGACCCCAAAACAAAGAAACATAGGAAAATTTTAAGAGCCCTTAAAAAGAAAAAAAATAGTGTTTTAGAAGATAAAGATGGAGAGAATTATAAATCTGGTGCATTTTAATAAGAAAGTAAGTGTTTTTCTTGTAGTCAGATTAGTTTTACTTTATTTTTGTCGTTTTCTCATACACAATATCTCAAAAAGTTATGCTTGGGTGAAATAAAAAATTTATATATATATGTTTTTTAAATACTAATACAGGGAATATAGACCTCTCTTAAGATTTTATGTTCAGTAGAAACCTTTTTTATATAGCAATAAAGTGAAAATTACAATAGCTTTTAAAGACAATTTTAACGTTCAGAAGCTCGAAACACAATAGCTTCTCACGTAATGTTTATATTACCAAAATAAGTGTCTGTTCCCTAGAAAAGGTTGTATGCTATATTATTCAATTTACAAAATGTCAATATATTTATTTTATTTTCAGTTATCATGTTTTGCGTAGACTTATTTTTGCTTATTTTTTCATAAAATACCCTTTTCACAGAAAAAATGTACACTAATAAGACTTTACTTGGGTGTTTTTCTGATTTTAAAAATCCATAAGCTTATAAAATATGCATTAACAGGCAAAATTCAGGTTAATTCAAAAAATTTTCTTCGAAGGTGTTCTGTTACCTGAAAGTTTAGAAACTCCTTTGCAAATGAGAATACTCAAGTAACAAACATATAATTTATAGTTTTTAAACTATCTCAATAAATTTTAACTGGCAAATTGTATATAACGGAATGCATTTCTCTTAGTTTCTAACACACAAATAAATAATGAAACTTTCCTTTTATAGAACAATATGATAACAGAAAACTTGATTTAATCAAATATTTAAAATTAAAAAAAAGCATTATACACACACAAGAATCATTGAAATAAACACAATTACAATGAGCTAACAAAAAACTCAATTTAATCATTTTTTTAAAAAAAAAGCATTATATGAGAAGCATTTAATAAATAATAAATACCGTCGACAAGTGTATGCATAAAATGAAGAGGAAAAATTTACATTCAAACATGAAAAAATAACATATATACAGAAATCAATATCTATAAGAAACTATAAATAAATTCTCATTTATATAAAATATTAGCTTTCATTTATATGACAGTTACCAAAAGCTAAAGTCGTAATAACATCTTCAAGAATATGTCTTTTATCATCGAAGGGGCAAAGTGATTTTTTTTAACTTTTTACAGAATGTATTTGATATATAGAACTGTTAATGGATTTAAACTCTGCACGACTTCTCTATATTTATTTATGAGGCAATTTTTATAGTCTTCATGATAAATTTTACTTTTTAAAATAGATCTATGTACCCCTTTTGCTGTATTTTTTTCTAAAGTTAATGTTTTTATGCTGTACATTTTTGCTTTGAGACCTACGAATTCTGTTGCTGCCATCCCATTTAAATCATCTTTCATTTTTCCGAGAACTTTATTATTTAAAGGATAATAAAGAAAATTATTTAGAGGAATACTAGCTGGTGTCAAATTCATTGGAATTATTAAACATATCTTTATATATATCTAAAGTTGAAATAATATAACACAGATAATCTGTATCTGTAAATAATAATTTCGCCCGATTTGCATACATCATTTTGATATAATTGTAATGAAAATTATACATTAAAATTTTGGAAATGTCTAAAATTGAAAAACCAACATATATGGGTCTGTTCAATAAAAGAGAAGTAAGTTTTCTTTGAATAGATACAATGTCGTTATTAATTATTTTAAAAGCATGAAATGCTGGAGATGCTATCAATTTCTTAGCTCTTTTCTCACTATTCACTAAATCAATCTTAACACTTATTGAATGCGTTAAATTTTCCATTGTGTGTTACGCAAAATCGTGCAATTCATTCTGGATTATTTTAAGTCATCTTCAAATATATAACCTATATCCGAATCGTCTGGTACATCCATGAAATTAACGTATTCCTCAGTCCTGGAAAAGTCGTGTGTAGGCAAATTTTGTGACATTGTCCAAACATATAGATTGTTTGCGTCTAAATATGTAATGTAGCTATTATAGGTAAGCTTGAATCATAAGTTGGAAAATACGCATTGTTAGCCTTAGCGTAGCGATAACTAATCATCGCAAGTTCTCCGCGAATTCCCTTTTCGATTAATAAGTATTTGCCTATATCAGTTAAAAGCTCCAATCGTACTTTTGTCATTTTAAGACATGCTTGCCATTCCAAACTAGGAGCCGTATATGTATGGCATGGATCAATTTGGTAGTAATTCCGGCATAAAGTTCTAAAGTTTTCAAAAATATCTGAAAGTAATAGTAAGTCTACAATTACATACAGATCATGATAATCTCCCAATGTACGCATTTGAAATACACTGGTGTCCAAAAGTTAAGCATAATTGATAATTATGTGAATGAAGAAGGAACTGCAAATCAGAATGGTGGGAAACGTGATATGCGAGTGTAAAATGGTTATAAAATAAAGAAGCAAATCAAAAGAATGATAATAATTAATTTTATTATCCAAAGGTAGCAGTTTGAAAGAAAACTGAGCATAGCAAGGATTCACACTTTAAAGGAGAAATGAAAAAAAACATTAAAAAAAACTGATGCTGCAGTTTGATAAGGCGTGTGGTCACTCCTGACAGCCAGGCATGCTGCACAGCGATTGACCATACTCGCTATGAGATGATGAATGAGTTGTGAGCTCAAACGGTTCCAAACTTCTTGGAGAGCTCTCTTCTGTTCTGTAATAGAGTTTGGTGGGTGCGAAAGGGCTGCAATTTGTCTCCCGAGTATATCCCATACATGCTCGATAGGATTTCAATCAAGGGAGTTCGCTGGCCACGACACGCGCTGGATGCTTTCCGTTTCAAGGAAGATAAAAATCAGCCCTTCTCGGTGACATGACCCATTATCATCGATGAATATGAAGTCATTACCGACAGCACCTCGACACAAGCGAACATAAGGCTCAAGAACTTCGTCTCTGTATCTTTGAGCAGTCACAGACCCCGTGTTAAAGAAATGGATGTTTGTGCGGCCGTCCATCATGATGCCTGCCCATACCATTACTCCCCTTGATGGAAAATGATGTATTTCCGTTATGTTTCTTGGTTCAAAACGTGTTCCACGTTCTCTTCATATCGTTATCCGCCGATAATCACTATTCAGACTAAACCGGAATTTGTCACTGAACATCACATTGGCCCACTCTCCCACACTCCAACGTTGATGTTTCAAACTCCAGTTCAAACGAGCGCGTTTAAGTGCAAACGTGAGGTAAATGCAAACTGCTGGTCTTCTGGCATACAGGCCAGCATGATTGAGTCTCTTGTAAATAGTTTGTCTCGAAATTCTTATTCCTGTGGCGACTGTGAATGCCAAACCCAGTGCTCTGGCAAAACTGCCCCTAAGACGTCGCTCCATTATTACCAGATATCGGTCTTGGCGAGGGGTGGTGACTCTTGGTCGACCTGATACTGGTAGTCGGGTAACATCTCCCGTTCTTTGAAACCTCTGCCCCAGTCTTGAGATCACAGACTGGTTCACATTCAGAATTCGAGACACTTTGGTTTGTCATCGTAAGGATTCCAGCATTCCAACGATTCTTCCTTTCGTAAGCATTTCCAATTAGCGTCTTTGTGCCACCATTCACCTTGTTTGATGGTTAGCAACGTTCCTTCGCACAGCAGTTGCACGAAACTTGTCTGAACTGCCTATGCCGCGTGAATCTGTTTCTCCGCGTTCCGACATGCACCGGTGTGTTGCGCAGGACGTAGTCGACTGAAAAGTTTTGCGTAAACCCAATGTTTCTTCTTCACCCAATTGATATCCGCAAGAAATTTCGAATAATTTTATGAATATTTACTCCATGTGTTTTTCGCATTTTACGATTTATGCTTAACTTTTGAACTCCAGTGTATATTCCATGTATGGTGAGCATATTCGTAGTCTTCTCTGGAAACATTTTCCTTTATTAGACTGTTGAAAAAAGCTGATTGAGGAGGGAGCTGCGTTTCGTAAAATTTAGAAAAGGAATCAAAATAATCATATGGATAGCAACCTTTTCTAGCTATAAATTGTGCATTACTTCCAAAATACCTATTGCAAAGATAAAATTGGCAAGGCTTTAAGTTTTGAGCAAGTTTATCTAGAGAAGTATTTAAAAATTGAAAAGATTCAAGGAAACTCAATGAGCTCAGAGTAAAAGAAATAAAATTTTCACTATTTTCGGGAATGCATTGAATTCTCTTGTCCTGGAATTTACCAATTTCTTGAATTAAAAAATGTCCGTTATTATTTCGTAAAATAATAATTATGACATGAATGTAATTTGCTAATTTGAAATTTAAATTGCAGCTATTGTGTGCCGCTCCTCTGTAATTCCCTGTTAGATGATTGTGGTCCCTTACGGCAACTCCATTGAGAGGATTTTCACAGATGCTGCATTGTGAGGAGGATTAAAATTTTCTTCATCTGCCGGAGAAAAAATCATAGGCTTGACATAACGCAAAGTACCCATAATTGATTTTTCTTCATCTAAGAGCTTTGTAAGAAATTCATCTATGTCATTTTTTCCTCTAAAAACTGTAAGGGGTTTGATAATTTTTTCATCTGGTCCTACAATATCATACGCAAAACCACATGGAACATGCTTCGCTATTGATTCAGTTGATGAAATTTTAGGGTCTTGTTCACAAAAACTTATCTTTTCTAAAATGCATTCCAGGTCGGCGTATATCACATATGGCACGGGTAGCTTGAATTTATGATTGCTAAATTCAAGCCATTTTTCCTCATGTCGGCATTTTTATTTTTTGTACATTATGATTTTTACAGTCTTCTTGATGTTGATTCAATAAGTCTTCATTGTTAAATCGAAGAAGGCAATAATCGCAAAAAATCACACTTTGTGTTCGTGACTTGTTAAATGATTTAGTAAGCTACTCATATTAGTTATTAGAGTATAATGTTTCTTGCTTCCTTGAGATATTAGTAATAAGTTTATTATTTGTTACTTCTTGTTGACGTAGTAATTCTTAGAGGAAATATTTCTCCTTCAAAGACGAAAACATTTATTGATATATTATTATTTCTTTCAAATTTATCTATTTGCGATGTGGGTGTAAGAAAATCAATACCTTTACAATTAATTTCTTTTTCGAAAGAAAAGTAATTATTAATTCGTTCGGCCTGAACGTTCACAGGATGAAGCGCAGCTAAAACGCACCATAACAAATATTTTTCATCGCTGTTTTTTATGTTTATTACAGCTTTTTTCTTTGCAATAATTTTTGGTAAGGGTATGTATAAAGAGGCTGCTAGTGATTGATAGACACATGTTTTTACTTTCAAATGTAGAATTTCATCTAAAATTCATCCACTTCCTCTTCCCTCGAATTCTTCACATGGTGATAATATTTTTAAAAAAGCTTCAGTTACTTTTTTCCCCAGGTAATTCATTTAAGAGAGTTATTTCGCAAATTGACCGAAAATTAGATTCACATTCCTCTTCTTCGGTTTCTGCGGTTTTTCTAACAAAACGAACCTTGACAAAATATACCAATTGATACCTTTCTTTTCCTTGGATTTATTTTCAACTATTCATATAACTTCTTATTTAGAATTCTAGAGGAAGCCATGTAAATTCTATACAAAGTTCGATTCGGTTGAAATGGTCTATGTTTGAAAAGTATTAAAACAAGCACACGACTTCTGGTGTTATTTCTTCTTTCTTTAGCAGCAGGAGCTTGACATTCCGGTGGTCCATTTTGAGGAGAAGAAGAATTAAGTCTTTGTCGTTTGTTTTCAAAGATGTTCACTCTAGATACTTCTATGATAAAGTTGGAAAATACCACATGGTAATTTCCCATGGTAGAATCATGCCTTACGGAAGACGTTTTAAAGGCATGGCAAAGGAGTTCGCTTTTTGAGCAGCCTGAAGAAAATGATTAAGGTAAGTCGGTACCCCCTATCCCGCTAATGTTAAATTGAGCATTTTTATGTGCCTTTCTCTCATAAAATATTAAATGTACAGACTTAAATTTTTTTCTGTATATTAATTAGACTTTTTTATTTAAACTGAAGTGAACTTTTTCAAATATATTGTTTAGTTTTTTCAAAAACTTTCATCGTAATGTATCACTATGAATTTTTTGAAAAATGTCATTTTTTTTCACGATAACTGACTTTTACAAAAATATTATCGGTATATTAATAAAAGTTCACTTCAGGATATATAATAACATATCAGTAATATTCAGTGAAGATTGCAAGTGCTTCCGTTGAATAGGTTCTGTGAAAATGGTACTCGCATTTTTAAAAACACCGTTTTGAGATAATTGCATTTTTATTATAAAATGTCACTTCATCAAAAAAATTATGAATTACAATCTGTATTTGCACTATTTTTTTAAATATTAGCTTATTCTCAATAACTTCTAAGACTTTTTACTTATTTCTTTTACTTAGATTTCTCAGAAAATACATGTATAGCATTTTTCACTTTTAATCTATCGAGATATTTTATAGCATTCGCATCATTTTCCTCAAATTATGCATCAATTTCTGAAGAATTTTTAGTTCTGATACATTACTGTCCATCCAAGTTGACTATAAGTATCATAAATACCATGTAAAAATGTGTCAATACATGAAAATATGGCTTTGGTAATACATCATTATACGACATTTCGAAAAATTTCATTACTTTTTTATAAAATCACATGTAAACACACAATTTCTTAAAGTATCAGAATTAAAAGAATTCTTAAAATATTACATAAATGGTATCCAAAACAACAAGAAAACTGATTTTATGTTTTTAAACATGAAATTTGTGTATTTTTTGTATGTAACAAGTTTTGTGCAACGAAAAAGGGCATTGCATTTTGGGATATATTTATGTACCCTTTACTAAAAATCTATTGAAAACAAAGCTTAAAAATTTATGTGTGCATTAAATTAACATTTATCTTTATACAGAAGTGAAATTTTTTAAAAAAATTGATCAGCCTGTTTAAAAATGTAATTTTTGCACAGTAGAATAATGAATTTTATAGAAACTTTCCTTTTCTATGTTACGACATCTGCTTTTTAGCTAAATGTCTGAGGAATATCTCAAAAATTTCACTTCAGTATACACAATATATATGAAATATAAAATAAAAAATTCCAGTTCATGCATACAATAAATTTTTTTAAAAAAAAAGACACAAATTAAGAAATATAATACATGAATAAATGACATTTTGAAAAGTTTCACTAGTGCTTTGTATATTCACATGTACACACAATTTCTTAAAGTATCAGAATTAAAAAGTTTATTTAAATATTACATAAATGATATCCAAAAGAAAAAATTTGTTTTTATGTTTTTAAACATGAACTTTATGTAATTTTATGTGCATAACAAGATTTACAGGTAACGACAAAAATCATCCCGTACCATCACATATATATGTTTACTTTTTCTCAGAAACTGTTAAATATTAAGACTTCTGATTTAGTCTGAATATTAATTAGACTTTAATATTTATGCTGAAGTGAGATATTTCAAATATAATGTTAAGTTTTTTCAAAACCATGCAACATAAAAATATTACTATGAATTTCTTGAAAATTTTCATTTTTTTCTACGATAAATGCTTTATGTTAAATTATTTTGGGAAAATTTATAAAGGCACACTTCAGTGTACATGGTTATGTTCAGTGTACATATGAGTTATGTTTTACTGAAATTTTATGAGCATCCTTGCATTATTTTCTGAGAAAAAGAGCATAAATTTTTATAAACAAACTTTTTGAAAAATGCATTTTTAACATGAAATGTCACTTTATCACAAAAATTATGACCTTCCAACATGTATTTGCCACATTTTATTCAACATTATCATCAAGTCAATATATTTAAGTAAAAAAAGCATCAAAAATGTTTTCAAATTGTCAGAAAATACATATATAACATTTTTCAGTTTTTGTTTAACGAGATATTTTGTAAAATGTACGTCTATTATCACAAAATCGCTATAAATTTTAGAAGAATTTGTAGCATTTATGTATTACAAATATCAAAGTAGAGCAAATATCATCATAAATATAATGGGAAAAAATTTATCTATATGGTTTTGGTGTGCATTTGAAAAAACATGATTTTACGTCATTTCGAAAGTTTTCATATGTGTTCTGTGTGTTCACATGCAAACATAAGTTTCTAAGACTTTTAAATTTCAAAAGTTTCTCTAAAATGTACACATGATTTCTTAAACAGCAAAAATAAAACTGTTTTTATGTTTTTAAACATGATATTTAGGTATTTTTATGTATTTAACCAGCTTCTTGCAAGGACAAATGGTATTACACATCTGAGAATTTTTGTATGTACAATTCATTCAGAAACTTTTGAATATTTAAGTTTAAAAACTTGTCTGTACAGTTAAGTATCATTTATATTTATACTGAAGTGATATTTTTTTTAAAAAATTAGTTTTTTTTTAAAAACAGACATTTATCATCTAATTTGTTTGTTTTTTGACACATGTGCTCTAAGCTAAATGTTTTTTTTTGTTGTAATATTTTCAAAATATCACTTCAGTATCCACAATAATGCATAAGGAATATATAATGTAAATTTGCAGCTTTTTTTTTTCACATACAGTAAATTTAGAAAAATTTTATTTTTTTAAAAAGTAATTTTAAAATTATAAATAATGAAAATAGTAGTTTTGAAAAAAATCATACCTTGTGAAAGTAAATATTTAATAAGAAATAATACTTTAAAACTCTTGGAAGCATGTTGTAACTCGAAATTCCGCCACCAAACTAATACAGTTAATCGAACAGTCAACTGTTATCTAAAGTTAATTGCGTTTGAATAAACAAAAAGAAGGCTTTGCAATTGTTTCAGGATATTTAAAAGGCAAATATCTGTCAAAAGGGGGCGTGGCCACCAGTTGATAATTTTTAAAAAGTCATTTTGACATAGTTCTAATTGAAAATATGGCATAAATGTTATATCCCTAGAAAGGTAATGAAATACAGATTTCAGAAATATCAAAAACTCAAATCGATCATTCCATGATTTTTACCCTACTGACCTCCCTTAATCTCACCTTCCCAATCTGATGAAATTATTGACAACTGAGGTGGAGGGTGAGGAAGGATTAAAGTTGGCTCGTGGTGAACTCGATAGTATAAATCGTAAAGAGGAAATTTAATATCAATATATTTAGAGAGTGAATTTTCTATAGGGGATTTAGAAAAAGCATTTGCAGCTTGATTGTCACAATAAAGATTGTGCCCGCTGCAATTGAGTTTAACCAATAAGTAAATAAAGAAGATACACAAAATGTATAGTGATTTCATTAATTTTTTTTTTACTAGTAGGCTTTAAAAGGAAGAGAACATTCTTTACGTTTTATTTTTGCATATCTACACTCATGTCCATAAATTAAGGATAATTCAGAATCACACAGAAATTGAACTCTAAAATAAAAATTTCACCTGTAGAATTATCACACACATCTTGAAGAAGAATATGCAAATTACAGGAAACCACCAGATGGCGCGGATATTACGCCACAATGACAAGAGTATAAGAGAGGGGTATATAAAGAATGGTGGCAAAGAAGTAAAATTGTTCCCAAGAGCTTTAAAAGCCTTTCAGTGCAATAACAGCATAGTTATGGCACAAAGGAAGCATTTGGAAGATATTTTACATGGTAGAATTATCGGACGACTGGAATGTGGACGTACCCACACTGGAAGTATCCGAGGAACTTGGAATCGCCCAGAGTGTCATCTCCAGGCTTTGGCAACGATTCCAAGAGGATGGTAATGTGAGTAGATATTACAGCACAGGCCGCCCCCCGAGTTACAACGCCGAATGAGGACCGGTATTTGGCAATTACTGCCAAAAGAAACAGACGGAGCACAGCATCAGACCTATCTCGTCAGCTCTCTTCAGCTGCCTGTACGACAGTTTCAACGCAGACCGTGTACAGACGCTTAGGGCCCATTGGTCTATATGCTCATAGGCCTGTCAGATGTGTCCCCTTACCGCAACTCACGGTCGCATGCGATTAACATGGAGTAGAGAGCATGCATTGTGGACACCGCAACAGTGGTCTTGCGTGATGTTTTCCGGCGAGTCCAGGTTTAGTTTGCAGTCTGATTCTCACCGGACATTCATATGGAGAGCGCCGGGTACCCGTTACCACCAAGAGAACACCATTAAAGGACACCGTTACGGTGGCGCAGGATGGCTCGTTTGGTGTGGAATTATTCTTGGTTCCAAAACTGACCTGCATGTTGAGAGTGTAACGATGACAAGCCACATCTATCGGGATGTCATTCTGGAACAACATGTACGCTTGTTTCGGGGCGCCATGGTTGCTGAATTTCTTTTTATGAATGACAACGCCCGTCCTCACCGTGCAAACATTGTAGACAAATGTCTGTAATCGGAGGATATCACCCGTATGGATTGGCCAGCATACTCACCGAACTTGAATCCAATAGAGCATGTGTGGGATTAGCTTGGCTGACGAATTGCAGCCAGTCAATCCACTCCCACCTGTCTACCGGAACTTCGGAGGTTATTACTTAATGAGTAGTGTAATATTTCCCAAGATCAGATTGATAATTTGATACTCAGCATGCGTAGGCGTTGTAAGGCCTGTATTGCATCGTCCGGGGGACATACTCCGTATTAATCATAGTACTAACCATGTTATACTCATCTTTGTAAATAGGTTCTTTTTTGAAATTTGCTCCAGGGAGTACAAATCGCAATTTTTATTAATTATGTCAAACATATAGCATCTTTTTTGCTCTTTACCTTTTGTTTAGTAAATAGACTTTACAAATAAGTCAAATTTGTTTTGCTTCTGTCTCTTTCTTTGAATGAACTTCATTATCCTCAATTTATGGACATGAGTGTATTTGCTGGAGTGTTGGGTTACTTGCAAAAGTCTGTAGAGAGACCAGCTATTGTACGTACAATTTCTGGGCGAATTTGAATAATTTTCGTATTATTTTCTCGAGATACAAGCAAGGATCCTCCTTCTCCCAAAGAGTAAAAAAATCCCGAATTGTTGGGTCGGGCAATAACCCATTCCAAGCTCACTTTTTGACCTTGCTGTTGATAACGTGTCCCCTGAATTTATTGTAACCATTTGTAGGGTTCCAGGATATCATCCACTCTTAAAGTGTTGATGACACACGTTCGCATACCGAGAGTGTATATTCTAGACGTTGCTGGTCATGGACCAAAACCAAAGTAATCGCTTTGGGCGTACAATTGGGACAAACATGAGTCACTCTGGGGAATTGTCCGTCTATCATGTGGGGTTCGACAAACATGTTGAAACGCTGACTCCCTAGTCAATAAACGTTTCCTTTCTTGGTTCACGAATGGTTTTTAAGTCGTGAACATGCATTGAGTTTGGTGGCAGGTGGACTTGGATCTGGAAAAACATTTACCGTTATGAGATGTCTAGATAGTATATTGGTTCCCCAATTACGTATGTTTCCCACCACTCGAGTGGCACAACGTATCGGAGAGCTAACCATTCATTCGGCTCTGAAACTAGATTGGAAACCTGGTTCAATCTTGAATACATTAGAAAAGGAATTACAACACAAAACGGACGAGGTCATGTGTTTGGAAAAAAGTGCAGTACTGTTGGGAACATTTGATTGTCTGCAGCAACCCGATATTATTGTGGTGGATGAAATTAGAATGGTGAGTGTTTGGTTGGCACATTGGATCATACAATAGTTTTTCTGCCCCCCGAAACCCATTTTGTTTGTAGCCATGGGATATCCCAACCAATTGAGACCGATGAAAACCAACCATAACGTATTTAGCGTGTCTCTAGATATACACATTACACGCATTGATTTAAAGGAAAGTAAACGGTTTGCTCCCGAATATGAATCCATTACTCAACAGTTGCGTTATATTGTGGATACCAATGACGAAACGGGTTTATTTACATACATATGTGGAACATTTCCCATTGTGGAGCATATTGATACAAGTCTTTTATAAAAATGTACTCGAGCATTGACCTATTTAAAACCCACCGTGGGAGCATATAACAATTTTTATTTGAAACGTTTGATTGAAGGACCACGGATCCGTTTATGGACCAGAACGAAAGAAGGCCTGGGTGCAACCTATGTGAATGTAAAAGTAGGATGCCACATATTTATTCTTCAAATTGGTGTATCTTTAGCTTCAAACGGCAATCCTTTGTTGCTTGAAAAGTGTAATGCTGAACAAGATTGCATTGAATGCATGCATCCTGTAAATAGGGTTCTGATACAATTGCAAATAAATTTTAAAGGAGAAGTTCCTATTGTCGTAGGATTTGCTGTAATTATTCACAAATTTCAAGGAGATACGATGGATGACGACGCAATTGCCATGAACTTTAATGGAGTCAGGTATCGAAACACGTTCGTCATTATCTAACCACGTCTCCGCCAAAGGGACTTAGCATCTTCTCTGATCCTAAAGTGAGAAAAAACAAAAACAAAGATCCCACGGCCTAGACCGCAGGGGGTGGGGGATGGGGTGGAGCCCCTCCCGAATGAAGGAGAAAAAACAGAACTTCACTGAATAGCGCGCGCTTCCCCAACTTCCTGTTACGCATTTCCGTCCCTTTTCCCGAAATCACTCCCACAAATCTCCAGCAATCGAGATTAAAGATGTTACACATCACAAACAGTAATATGCATTACTTAATTTTTTTAAAAAAATTAATAGTATTCGTTTGTTGTTGCAGAGTAAAAGACAATTTCATTTGGTCCACTGTTATCTTTTGGATCTGTTACAGATACCAACAACGCTACAACATACTGACTAATGCCTTTCACTTGCTGTGTCATTTGAGCTTGAAAATGATGTACTAATTTAAGACAGTGTTCTTCTCTTTCCAACACTTCATGAATACAATGCAATAAACACCTCATTTCCAGTTCAACATCATTTTTTTCCGTTTTCACACTGCTTTGATACACTTGACAGGCTCACTTCAAACGTTGATTATGTACTAAGTTATTTAACATGGGGGGTACTACCTTTTCATTCACATACCGACAAGCCCTCCCCTAATATATCCACCACTGATTTAATTGCTTTACTCTGTTTTACATTCATCAGAGCTTAAATAATGGTTTTGGAGGCTGCATACATGCATATGAAATTGTTTTCCTGTCCATTTTTACGAACCGTTTCAATCACAGCTTTTCTCATAGAGATTTGATGCATTATTTTTCCATATACATGATAAATGTTCAGGATATGCTGTATATGTGAAATGTAAGGGATTCGATACATATCGTCCTCAGAACTGTTCAGGCGCTTCTTGATCATTTTTGCTAATGTAACAGGCTGGAAAGGTGTACAAAAAATTAAAGTCCATTCAGAAGGTAAAAATACCTCCTTTAAATGTTGACTCATGAATCAACAGCATTCCATTTGATTGGGTTTTCGAATAAAAGTAGGAGATAATTTGAGTAAAAACTTTCATTGTAATTAAACTGACGGACTTTGGCCAAAAGATGGTGTCGTTCCCTGAAAAATGCATGTAATCGTACGGAATTTCTTGACCCACTTGCAACTTTCCGCTTTGAATCAACGAACGGAGTGGGGGCAATGACGTGGGAGGCATTTATGTTTTTGTATTGTAAAAAGTTGACGGAGGGCTGTTGCATCAAATAAAAATAGGTCACAATTTCTACGGAAATAGGATATTCCAAAGGCGTTTGAAACACACTTGGGCAAGCATTGTACCCAAGTCCTCGAACGTAATCTGGCAAACCTTCGATGCGTACTCCAAAATGACCCAACGCCGGATCACACACGAATCTGACTCCTTCTCATAACGAGCCTTTTTCAGTGATTGGCCTGTAAAAGCATCAAACGTGCAAGGTCGTTTGAAACACTTTTTGTTTTGAATGCGTCGCAAGTATCCAGCAGTAAATCCGTCTGAGGGTTGGATATATCTAAAATGCACTTCATCCGATTCACACGACTAATACATCATACGTTCCACGACCGGTAGTTTTTTTACACTTGGGTTTGGATGGTTAAAGGTCACAAACACCTCCAAACAGTCACATTTTTGTTTTTGCAGATTTTAATGTCCGTACGGTTAACACGTTACATCTACGTCACAATTACCCCGGTCATGTTTTTGATGGATAAAGTCGGGATACTTTCAAATGCAAGCCACCAAAGATTTGCCCTGAATGGACACCAGCATCCACTCTCCCGCAAGAGGCTCACATTCTTCACCTTTTATGAATGCATGTTTGATTCAGACAAATGTGTGTGTGTGTGTGTGGTGCATTACCATCTTTTGTCTCTTGACAACGGACGGTTGGGGTCGAGGATTCGTCTGTAGCTAACAAGGTCCATTTTTGAATGGAGGGATATGGATACTGCTATGCATACAAAAGAAAAAGGAGAGAATACAACAACAATAAAATCCAGTACGCAATGCTCTTGGTTTGTTAATAAATGGAAATTGTTCGAAGTGTCCCATGATGATATTCCAACCCAATGTTGGTTCAGGCTGTATGATGAGGTTGTAGCCATCGTAAGCAAATCCATTGGGTTTGCATTTTTTAAATTTTTTCAGAAATTGCTCTACACTATACAATGACTTTATATTTAACGAATCAATTCAGGTATAAAATTACTCATTTTTTCATAAACATGCAATAATTCCTTGTAGCATGAATTTACTTTAGTATACGGTAGAACATAAATGCGCAAATCGTATTGTTCATCCATATTTTCACTCACTTTATCATCGACGGCCATTAAAAAAAGTGGTTCCGAATACATGTCTCATATATGGGCCGGAGACTTTGTATATTGGTAATAAGTTTGGAATAATTACATTCTGAGAGCGCAAAATGGTTTGAAAAGATGTTTGACGAGCTCGGATAAAAAGCCATTCACCACCCGATGTACATACTATTCTGACCCTAAACTCCATAAAATAATGTCGGCCTGAATCAATTTTTAAAAAAATGATCAAAGTCTGAAATTTAGGTTGAACGTGAAACGTTTCCCCTGTTGAAAAACCCATAGTTTCGTCCATATCCAACACACATAACTTTCGGTTCATGATGCTTGGTTAAAAAAAAAAAAAAAAAGAGATCATGATCTCTAAATCCCATGCCCGACCAGAAGACCGCGTCCGAAGTATTATTCGGCACATTGAGAAGGTCAATTTCACCGCATCAGATTGCGAAATTCATCTGAAAAACACTGTTTATTGCTCTTGAATAATTTTAACCAGGGCCGATTTCATTGCTTGCATGCGAATCGATCCACCGTTTGGAAGTCTTATACCAATAACCAATCATGTCATATTCCAGAACATTTTTACGAAATGATTGAAATGTTTATCATGGTGAGATCAGAATATGTATTACCCTTTGCAGGTCATTTTCGGGAATCGTCTGGCAACACCATTGGTATGTTTCGTCAATCGATTCAATTGTATGCTCCTCGAAAAATTCAACGATTGCAATTTGAAGAGACAGTCTATGCTTTCGTGGTGTTTTTTTGTGCCATCTGTTACCAACTGGGAGGCACGGTGCCTGATTTGAAACAATTTTTATTTTTATACACGTATCATCATCGGGGCTATGCGATATAGGAGATTTTAATGTGGAAAACCGAGTGCCCGTCTCAAGGGTCATAAACCGCATTTCAATGAAAATAAATGCACCGTGTGATGAAAAAAAAAGACGTTACTACAATACACCAATTTTAATTGGGCATAATCCTTTGCGTTTTAATTTGTCTCTTCTCATGTTTAAATATCGATTTTTGTCACAGGTCCTTTTGTTGAGTAATACTTCATAATTTATTTTCATTTACAAACTGAAATCGCTGCAATTATTGATTACCCCTTTAAATGATCTTCCGAGTTTTCTAAGACTTTGTTTTATTTTCTCTACTTTTACTTTGTTTAAAATTGAATGTCTATGTGTTTGTTCGTTAACTTTGTGTTTTGGAATTTTTTTTTATTTTGGTAATTTACAACATTAAGGGTAGGGTGACTTAGCAGTATTGAATATAAATAAATGGAGTGTGAGACTAGTTTAATCGTCTTTTTATTCTGAGTCAGTGAATATTAATGTGCCACTGTTGAGCTACAAGAGGGCTTTTGGGGACGGTCCGCGTAATTTTGAACCATGGTCAAGTGACACGGACGACACCTGAGCTGGCACCCCCCTCTCCTAACTACCACACCACACCAACGGGAGGACGTTTGAGCTCTCGACAGATTTAGCGTGCATCGCTCCCCTACACGGCGGGTCTTTAGTGGTACTGGGATCAAACTAATGACACGCTAGCCATGATCCGATGCCTAGACCACTTGGATACCGCGGTCACATTTTTATTTTGAGAAAACCACCCAGTTTAAATGTTTTAAATGGAGAAACGACTAAATGATACGATATTCAGAAAGATAGTCTCATCAACGTTCGTGACTCTTTGTGACCGAGTAGTGTACTAAGAATTTAAGCAAAGAGTTCTAAGCAGAAAAGGGTTATTCTATATTTTAAAAAATAATTTTTTTATTTATAAATCGATTATTATCTCACCAAATAAATCCCACGAGAAAGACCTTCAAGCACTTCTCTTTAACAGTAGGTAATATTTAATGCGTTAAAGAACGTATTGGAGCGATATTAAAATTAACAATTCCATTATAAAAAGGAATGTTTAATTTGGTGTATCAATGTATCTGGCTGTCTAAAAATATCTTTAGAACATGCAATTAACTTCCACTCACATTGCCATAAAGATTTTCAGAATGAAGAAGAATCTCTAAAAATCAACCCAATTTTTATTCTGGTTACTTTCAATTACTATCAGTTTTTGAAATGCCAATTAGGAGCGAGTCAGTCTTAATTTATTCTTGTAGTTTTTACTAATGATTCATATCTATTGATAGAAATACTTGACTCAGTTCCTTCTGCTCGAACCACAAGACTCCTAATTCTATTCCTAGATACACGAGCAATTTAAAAATATACATTTTATGTCTTTGATTTAAGCTAAGATCAAGTCGTCTAATTGCTATCTTCCCCCTGAACTAATTGAAAGTTTCTATAATTTTAAATAGTAATTCTGTTTTTCATAAGTTGTGGCTCTTTTACAGAAATTTCTCCAGTAAAACAACGCATACAATGAATATTATCCAAAATTAGTGGAAGAAACCGAAGAGAAAGCGTTAAAAACGATTAATACAGAACAGCAATTGTGCACCAATTAGTATTTGATTAAATTAAAATTATTTATTGTTACAATATAAAATGATAAAACTATCATTAAATATTGCAAAAAATCAACGTTGCTTACCTTATTTATAAAATTAAATCTTCTTATGTTTTACGTAACAGCTTTGTAAGTAATGCTAATATTAGACTTGATTACGGATAAAAAGAAAAATTTAAAACATTATGTTGCTTTACACTTAATTTCATCTTCGAAAACATAAGTGAAAATTAGCTTAACACTTAAAATAATATTAAATCAACATATTATAACAAGGCCACAGCAACGCCTAGCCATGTCAGCTAATACATATATAATTTTATAACAATTTCATATAATAGTTAAATAAATAAAAAATATATATAAGATATTTATTATATCAAAAATATTTTAAAACACCACATAATAAAAAGTCATATATTTTCTATCCGAGGAAGGAGACAAAAGTTCCCGAACTGAGCCCTGAAACGTTTTGGCTGTAGATCGACTACGATAACAATTTTGTGTCACTGCTTTCTTCGCCTTTTTTGAAAAAGTTTTTCCCAAATTATGTGGTCGGTGGCTTTCCATGGTGACGTATTTCGTAGGTAGATGCATTAAGTAGCCGACGATTGAATGAAACTGCGTTTATTTAGAAAAGAATAATATCAATTTTTATGATGGCTTGGAAAAGAGTGCAGTGAAAACTTACGAAATGTTGAGGCATGTTTAAGGCAAATACGCTGGTGTGCAAAAATTAAGGACGAAGTCGAAAAAATAGCATATCAGCTGAACGAAGAGGCAGAGCGGACAGAAAGACCAATCAGGAGATTAAGTGAGGTGATGTACGGTAGCACATGCGCAGATATGCAGGTAGACGTAATGAGGGAGTGTCTGAGTAGTAAAGGATGTTGTCGGTGTAAGATTAGTATTTCTGGCAAAGAGATTGCACACCCTATAGCAGTTAAAACCACACCGAGTTGCTGCCTCAGCGAGAAATGGCGAATAATCAATCTATTAGACAACATCTGGATGCTTTTACCCGAGGTCGAATCATTGGGAAGTTGGAGGAAGGTCGCAGTGTGACAAGTGTGGCTCCAGAGTTCGGAATTGCTCGCAGCGTCGTTTCACGACTTTGGAGACAATTTCAAACTACAGGAACAGCTATCCGGTGGTTCAGTAGTGGTCGTCCACGAGGAACCACACCCGCAGATGACCGGTATATTGCCTTACAGGCCAGAAGAAACAGGCGGCAGACAGCGGGAGAAATCGCTAGACACACGACACAGGCGACTGGACGACCGATATCGCGTTTTACCGTGGCCAGAAGACTGCACGGTGGTGATCTGTTTGCACGACGCCCTGTACGGTGTGTACCTCTAACGCCTGCCCATCGGAGAAGGCGTTCTCTGTGGTGCCGGGAATACCGGAATTGGAGAGACAATGAATGGGGACGAGTACTCTTTACAGATAAGAGCAGATTCAGTCTGAGTAGCGATTCTCATCGCATACTCATCTGGAGAGAGCGGGGAAGCCGCAATCATCCCTCGAACATCATTGAAAGGGACAGGTATGGAGGTGTGGCGGTGTTCTCGTTTGTGGAGGCATCATGCTTGGTAGTCGTACAGACCTTCACATCTTCGACGCAGGTTCAGTCAACGGGACCCGTTATTGTAACGAGATTCTTCTTCCATATGTGCGTCTTTTCAGAGGCGCTATGGGTCCGCAGTTCCTTTTCATGGACGACAATGCACCATGTCATCGCACAGTAGCTGCCGAACAGCTCTTAGAGAGTGAGGATATTGAACGTATGGATTGGCCGGCACGATCTCCGGATCTCAATCCAATCGAGCATGTATGGGATTTTCTAGGCAGACGCTTGGCAGCTCGTACCTTACCACCAGTAACGATTCCGGAGCTTCGATTGGCGCTGCAAGACGAATGGGCAGCAATGCCTCAACAACTCATTGACACCCTCATTCTCAGCATGGGCAGACGCTGTGAAACTTGCCTAGCAGTCAGGGGAGATCATATCCCCTACTAAAGACCGGATATTTCTTGCTGGACACCCATCACAGGGATGTTTCGGCCTTCAGTCGCATTGCACTCCAGGCTACTTTTTCAATAAAGCTTCTTTTTATCCCTCTGATTTCTCTTTTAGTAAGTGTTGCTTACATTACTCATGTCCTTACGTATTGGGGATCTTACGGTATTAAATGTGTTGATTTGGAATGCTTTTGTACAAAGTTATATTGAAAAAACCGTCTCGTCCTTCATTTTTGCACACCAGTGTATATATCATCCAAATTTGGAGTGACATCGACATTTCAGAGAAGGCAGGGAAAGTGTGAAAAACGACAATTGCTCTGGACGTCCACAGACTTCCCTCGCCTCTGAAAATATTGAAAAGCTTTCTGCGGAGGTATGTCAGAACATGTGATTCAAGTACCGATGCGGTGAAAATGAAAACAACTGTTTTGCCACATCCTTTTGGCTCCCCTGATTTCGTTCCCTGAAACTTCAGATTATTTCAGCGTTTCTCAAACTGTGGGCGTGTCCCCTCAGGGGGGGGGGCGTGATAACTCTACGAGGGGGCGCGAGCATATTGAAAAGTCGAAAACAAAATATTATATAAGAAATTATTAATTTATGGAAAGTAAGCAAATAAAATACATTGTGAAATAATAAAAAATAAAATGCACATTTACACTGATATAATATATTATCAGTGTAAATATCAATTATTACTGATATAATATATATCACTTATAAAGTGTTTGTCCTGCACTAAGTATTGTTAAGTTAATTATAAAATACAAAGTTAAGAACAAGTTTAATAATTACCATTGACCTCATGTGTGGACGTCACATAAAATTACGTCCAAAAATTAATATTTATCTTGATAATTTGTACGGTTTATATTTAATCCCTTAACTATCAATTAAAAGTTGCAATATTCGCTCCCCACTACTACCGTTTTCTAAGAAGGGGTATGTGATGTATTGGGGAAGAGGAAGAAAAGAAATAAATAAGCAAATCCTCTAAAATAATTAAATCCTTCGCAAACACTGGAATGCAATGAAAGTACCTAGACGCAAAGCTTTCAGAATAGTTATATGGATAGCGGAGCGCAGAAAAGATCGGAAAGACGTATATATACTTCCTGGGCAATTATCGCTTTGATTGAGCGTGACGTTTATATACGTCGGTGGTACTTAAAAGGTAAAATTCGTGTTGTAGCTTTTGCGTCAAAGTGTAGTATTATTGAATTTAATGCATAGTTGTTGCATGGAGGGGGACGCGATGAAAATTATGATGGAATATTGGGTCGAAAATAATGAAAGTTTGATAAGCAATGGTATATATATTTCTTAAGCTAGCACCAAACTTGCAGGGTCGTCGATTTCAATCTGCAGATGAAGTTAAAAGTGCATTGCAGGCCGAATTAAAGGCCATGGCTAAAAATGGAATCCGGAAATGTTCGAGGATTTTTACAAGCAATGGCAAAAGTGTGTTGTTGCTCAGAGGTCTCATTTTGAAGGAGGATGTACTTAAGCAACTTGACTGGAAATTTTTTTTTACGTTTTAGACTCATTCAGGGAATTTCTGAATCCTACTATTTAATATAAATTTTTTTGTTCCTGTTTTACTTTTGAAAATACAAAATAATTCTATAAATATAATTTATATAATAATTCATATCATAATAATATATTTATGAAATATAATATAAATATTTATATAATTATAGTAATTATTTTACTTTCAGAAATAAAAATAATTATAAAAATATATTATTTCATATTTATTAAACTTTTTAAAATGAATTTATCTAATTTAAAAAAAATTATAAATTAATTGATTGTATGACTTGAACCCTATCCAACCGCATGCTCGATTATGCTACTACAACGATAGAGCTAATTGAAATTTAATTGTGTAAAATCTAAATATGAATTTCTCCGAATCGACTGGCCCTTCGGTGCTATTGTATTGAGAGTTGAACATCTTAAAGAGATCTAAAATTACACAAAGTTTCCTCCCTTAAAGTATCCGAACACGTTGAAAATGACTAAATTCAGTCATGACAGATATTTTTGTTTATTATTATTTTTTTTTAATAGAGGTATTTTTTGACTTTACGAAACATATTTTGTTTTCTTTCTACGCTACCTAGAGGCCAAGTTACAATCAATTTTATAAAGTTAGAAAAACCGGAAGTGGGTTTTTGATCTACCAGAAAAGGGCATTTAAATTGCTCAAAATCTATCATGGCGAGTCCGATAACTCAAAATATTACGAATGTATTTCTATGAAACTTTTTGAACCTGATATTTATGTTTTCGAGAGAATGTACTTAAAAATTTCTTATTGTATGAATACTTTTTGAGTTATGACTTGTTATTTAAATAATGGTCTAAAAATGTAATATTTCTTATAATGTTTACTCAATCAGCTCTAAAATTTTCAAATTTTAATAACAAATTAAAATTTTAGTACATTTTCTAGACAAATGCATCTAATATTAAAACTCCTGTTTTGCTTTTTTTTTAATTATTATTTTTTATATTTTTTTGAAGACTGTTCTTCCACAATTTCTACATCAGTAAACGGTTTCAAATAATTACCAATAATATGACAAATTTCATAGGGTGCCTTTGTTATTGCTGAATCATTAACACTGATAAATATTTTTTGCTGTTGTAAAGATTATTCAAGGAAGACCATATATCATCTCTTGAAAGAGATATTCTAAAAAAAGTGTCATTGAGCACACACACACCCACGCACGCACACGCTCGCACACACACACACGCGCACGCACACACACATACACGATTCCTTTTTATTGGTATTTCTTAAATACACTTCGTGAGAAATCAAACAATTACTGAACCCAGCTTGTTTTTCACTAGAAAATAGTCCTTTCCCAATCGTCTTGAAACAATCTATTTTCTTCGAATATTTTTCACTTGCATGATATGAAAAATAGTTAAAAATTAGTTCCTCTTGTTAAACGGTCGGTATTCCACTGTTGTCTACTATCACTAATCAGAAAAAAAATAACAATTCACATTCATAACACCGGCAGCAAAAAGCAAAATTGATACATTTGATTTTTTAAAAAAGAATTTCCCACCAAAATTTTCATAAATAAGTGAATTTCTCAGAGTAATGGGTTATGACCGGGCCACTTAATAAAACCCGGTGGGCTGCAGGTTGAATATTGCTGGACTAGACTATTTTTTTAAAAATATTAGTATTTTTAGAAATGGATGATGGAGGAAATAAATCTCTAATTAAATAACATTTTTCAATCTGTTCCAATTTAAAAATTAGAGATCGAAAAAGAACATAATAACTATCCTATTATTTAAAGTAACATATACATAATTTAATAAGTATCTTGTTAATTTGTATAGTTTATAATTAACCCTCTGAGTGGTTGAGGCTCTAATTGAAACTCATCCCAAAAGCGGTCTACTTTTTCAATGCTGGTGGTAGCGAAACGGTTCATGTTTACTCTTGCGAACTGCTTCGAAATGCACCACAGTTTTATGCCTTCCACCCCTTTAAGATACGGGAGGTCTACAAGCTCTTTTGTAGGGGACAATTTTGTTGCTTTTTCGGTTTCTGTGTTGTTGGAAAAAGGGGAGATTTCTCATCCATAGCCGTTGCCTTGGAAAAATATTGTGTGATGAACGTGGGATCCACATCACGGCGAACAGAAACCATCCAATTTGTTGAACCATAGTAACAAGCAAATAATGGATGAAAAATAAAGATTTAAAGAAATGGCGAGTTAAAAGTTGAAAAATATTTTTAATAAGCAAGAGAAAATTAATTTTTTCTCCTATTATTTTCAAAACTTTAAAAATTAAAAAAAAACATTTGGATTTTGGTATTACGATTTGAGCAAGACAGAAGCAATTTGTAATCATTGTTGAATATCAGACTAAGAAAACGCAAGCCCATTTTCCGGTTGTTTTTTTTAAAATTATGAGGTAAACAAGTAAAAGTGTGATCATCTTTTTTAAAAAAACAAATTGAGAATAAATGTAGTATCATTATGTACCAGTGATTTCCAAAGGGGTTTATATACACCCCCAGGGATCTATGACGACCTGCAAGAGGTCCACGCGAATAAAAAACTAATTTGGGGGTTCATGAAGTGTAAATGGGGGGTCTATGATAGTGGTTCTCATTAAACCAGATCATGACATTAATCTTTAAAAAAATTTGATCCAGTGGGAAGCAGATTTTACCAATTTAACATTTACTAAATTTAGTGAGGTTAGTTTAACAACAGAAAAGGTGACTACCATACTAGGTGATAACATACATTTTATTAATACAAGGAGTATTTCAGCATTACTTTCCAAAGTTAAGCTAAAGAAGTATAATATTGAGCGTCACGAATTTTATCAATTTGTAACAGTCTGTCAGGACATTTTAACCTACGTTTAACATTTAAATGCCCTTACTCAGTTTTTGAAACTAAGTTTGAGATTGTTTTTTATAGTAATACAGCAGTAGACAATGATTTCAAATAGCCACTTTGAAAAAAAAATGTGTCATATTGCAATAGGAACTGATTAGAGTAGATCCTAATGAAGATCTTATAGAAACGGATGTCAGTAATTTTGGCTTTAAAAAGACATGCCTGATATTTGTTACAAATTATGGAATATCATGATAAAGTTTTTAGATGTGTTTTTCATTGTGAGAGGGAGTTTCACTGAGTTTACCTATCTCAAAAACAAAAAAAGAAAGGAAAAGTAAGAAAAAAGTGGGCACTTACGAAAAAGGAAGGTTAGGGTTAAACCTGATATGATTGATATTACATAATGAAAATTTGTTATAGAAACACCAGATTCATCTTTCTCTTTAAAAGCATTTGTTCAGTTATTTTGTTTTAATTTTAATTCATTACATGCGCTTCTGAAGTTTTAAACGCAGAACTATACTTCATTACAGTTATAAATTTAATTTTTTGAAAGTAGTAGCAACAACTATCAAAAAGACATTTAAGTTGAAAATTTGCAAAAATTTAATATTAGGTAGGCAGGGGTCTACCCGAAACCGAAAAACATGGCAATGGGTCTATGAGGAAAAAAAAGTTTGGGAAGCTCTGTTATATACGATGAAGAAGTTTGTACAATAAAACTGCGCTTTCTCTGCATTTTATTATATTTTTAATTTAAAATAACATAAAATAGATTTTTATGAGAGTAAAATATTACCCTCACTACGTCAGCATTTGTTTCGGAACCACATAATATACTTTCAATTAATAATTTTAATAAGGAAATATATTTTTCTCAAATGCGTTAAATGCGAAAGTGTTTCTTTCCATTTCTATTCAAATTTAATTTTTAATCTTTCCGTTTCTTTAGTATTACATCCTTTAAATGCATATTCGCATATATTTATAAATGGGAAATTGTCTCCCGTAACTATATCTTTCAATTCAGTCATTGCAAAGATGCATTACTGATTAATTTTGTCTTTTAAAAACAGTACACTTAAAACAATTTACATAAGTAAAATTAACTGACAATTAATAATATAAGAAATTTTATAAGCAATTTTAACAATTACAGATGTATCCTTAATTCCAGGATTAGAACCTTACAAATTGTTATTTTATTCTTAAATATTAACAATATAAATTCTTCATCCTCATAACTCATTCTATATTACAAGAAAACCCTACCTTTTGCTTTTGAAATGTTATTATATTAAAAATTTGGGGTAGTTTTGTAAAAAAATTACGCATGTGGAAAAAACGGATTATAATTTTTGGTTTTTAAATAATATTCTCTTAAGTGTCGAAAATTTTTTCCAAATTTAAGGCATAATCCTAAAAATATAATTTTAGGATTTAAAAATTTTTTTGTGGCCCATATATTTGGAAAGCTTGCTCCAATTGAACTGGAATCTCTCTCCTCTCATTTTAGGATACTTTCAAACTGTAGAAAAAACCTAGGCTCTAGGCTGGATCTTAGACAAAGCATTTGTTCCAGAAGATCTGAAAACCAATTAGGTTTTAAGAAATTTTAAGTTTTCTGATATTTGATTTTAGTTTTGATTTCACTTTAAAGTATTTTTGCTATTCTTAATAGAATTAATTGAAAATATTTTTGAGCACAAGCCACTTTTTCGTGTGAAATGGGTATTAACTGCAATTTTAATTTCTAAAATCTTTTCTGTTTGCTTATGTTTTGAAGTGTTTGAGTTCTTTCGCATTTACTTTATAAAGATTGATTTAAAGACCAATATATTTATTTGTACACATAATTTATATAATTTAAAAGCTTTTTACTTTATTTTCATTATTTTTTTCCTGTTGAAAAAATACCGTGACAAAAATGTAAGCAGGCTACTATGAGAAATAATATTTGAAAGGGATGGAATACGCCGACTGAAATTTATAAATCTAAAATCCAGCTTTCACAGATGATATTACAATTAGACTTCAAAATGTATATGTTCTGAATACAAGTGGTGTAGAAAGAACTAAATATATTTCCCTCATGTACTAAACTACATCATAGTAAATATATTATAGTTAGTCATCACTATCAACACGATTGCTAGTGATGACTAACCACGTAATTGTGAAACGTGGTTAAATGACGAGGATGACACGTGACCTGATAACTCCCTCTCCGAACTTCCACAACCCGCCAAAGTGAAGACTTTGAGCCTCGATTGATTTAATGTGCGTTACAGCTCTTCTTCAGAGCCAGGCTTTAGTGGCACCAGGGTTCGAATACTGGACACGAGCTTATGATCATGACCACCATGCTACCGTGGCCGCAAAAGAAAATAGCATTTTTGAAAGGAAGTTACTGGGGAAGTACATTTTAGGAATAATTTCAAAACTGAAAGAAAAACCAAAGCATCAGCATTTATCTTACGAATAATAGTTAACATACCTTCGTAACCTTAAAACCACTTTCTTCTGTTTGTTTTGAAAGTGAATAATTTCCTCTTTTATAGAAACTTACTTTAAATATGTCAAATGATACTGGTAGATTGGTTTGACACGCCTCAGCTACAAGGTTGCCGACCCCTGATTCAAAATATTGTGTGAAATAACCATTATATTACAAAAATTTCGTAAAAATACAAAAGAAGGGAGATTATCTTGGCAGTACACGGTTTAAAAGGAGTAAGGTTTACGAGAACGAAGTATAAAATAGCCTACATATATAAAGGCGTACGGTTGATTCCCGTGGATATTGCCAACTAGCGAGAATGTATTGGAAATTAATTCACTATTCGTTGTAACTAAAATAAGGAAAGTTTACATGACTTGTTTTTGTATTTGTTATTTTTATATTTCTTTCTGAAAACAACAATTAGGAGTGCAACATCTGCCAAAATTGAAGAGCCCCGGATGCTCTTGCCTTATGCCTACTCTGCCCTACCAAGTAAAAATCCCATCTTCGTCAAAATCATGTCATTGCAGATAGCATTTACCGTACACTTTATAAATGTTAGTTTTATAACTTTTACGACAATTTGTTAACAGTCTACACTCCTGCAAATATGTCTGAATTTAAAACTATAAAAAATTCTTATTATTCCCAACACACAGTGTCTCATTTATACCTTTTTTTTTTCTTTTTTGTAATCTATGAATTCGTTACACTATTTCTTCTTTGTTATGTTGACTATTTAATATTAAGTGCGAAAAAGAAAATAAATTTATAACTGAAGTTTAAAGTAAATATTTAAAAAAATTTCATCGATATGCTCATAGCTTTTGCATACCGTCGTTTTAGCATCTCTCAGTTATGCTTCTATGTAAAAATCTATTATATATTCATCAAATGTCTCAGCATATTTTTTGCTCATAACATGCAATTTTCAATCAATCTATGTAGCCGTGGTAGCCTAGAGGTCAAGGTAAAGGACTCGAGACTGGCGCATCATGAGTTCGAGCACATTACCACCAATGACCCGCCGTGTAGGGGAACGATGCACGTTAAATCTGTCGAGAGCTGAAACGTCTCTCTGTTGGTGCGGTAGTTAGAAGAATGGGGGTGATAGCACAGGTTGCATCCTCGTCACTTGACCATATTTCAAAATTACGAGGTCCGTCGCCAAAAGTCCTCGAGTAGCTGAATAGTGCGACGTTAACACTCACTCAACCAAATTGTATAAATTTTACGGAATAAATGAAAAAATATTAGAAGTGCAATATCTTAAATATTGAATTTAATATTTTATATATCCAAAGAATTATTAGTATGTATGGTAAATATGTTTCAACCGCGTACGCGAGATAAACATACATAAATATATTTTTCGAAATTCAAATGCAGAATTTCAGTGCAGCTAATATAAAATTCCTGGTTTTGTATGGTTAAGATTACAAAAAATGTCCAAATTTTAATTACTTGTTCTTCAGTCAGCCTCCATAATAGAACATAAATGATAAGGGATTTTGCATAAATAGATATTTTTTTAACTTGAATATGAAATGGATCTTTATAATTATTTATAGGAGCAAATGCCAACTGTAAATTTGTCCAGGTGCTTTTCATTTCTCTTTGTTCGAATATTCAAGCTTAAAAATATGAGTTTGTTCTTCCCGTTCTCTTTGAAGGAAACTGAAGTTCAGACATTAAAAATTCTATTAGAATTCGTTATTTAAACAATACAAATTTAGGGATTGTATGTAAGATACTCTGAACACCTGGCTTTGATATTATGAAAAACTAAAGGATTTAAATAAGTTTTTTTTGTTGTTATTTTTATCAATGCGTACAAAATTTTTGCAAGTTTTGTTATACAGAAGCTTAAAAATTATTTCAAAATTTTAATGGGTTTTAAATTTTGAACCTTTTTTTCTTTTTTCTGTTAATTTTTGACACAAATGAAATAATTCCTTTAAAAAAATACTTAAAAGTATTAATTAAAATAAGAAAAATGAAACTGCAAATTATCCTCATGTTTTAATATATACTGTGAATTTAAATATAGATATATCATAGCTATTTTTAGATACATTATAAAAATTTAATTCTACTTGAGAATTTTAAGATAAAGAAAAAAAATGAGATTTTATCAAGCTACCCTTCCCCTTCCCAATTCCTTGAATTTCAAATTAATTTTAAACCAAAAGTGAGTATATCATCTATATTACTTATGCGATGGAACTTAAAAAATGATTTAAATGAAAGATTTTAAAAAATGTTTAGATCGTGAAAACTACATCAAAGAATTTATTTCATTCAAACCCAATAATATTCAAGTCAAGTTTACATACAAACTTTAACTGATAGTACGCTCTGGAGGTTTAAAATTCTTACCAGTTTTTTTCACGTTTGCTGCAGGGGAAGAACGGGGTTCCCCGCGAGCCATAAAACTTCCTGTCAGAGTCTATTGTGTCACCCCAACTCTCCCTAATTATCCTTTAGGGTTTCGGAAAAAGACGTCTCTAACGCTTTCGAAGCTGTTACTTGAGGAGGGAAAAACACGCGCGTTTGACGCAGTCTGCTGTGCCGTAGGGCCTGGGTTCGAATCCCGGAGAAGACATGGATGTTTGTAAATGTATAGTGCCTTCACGGCATGGGGGTACTCTAAATAGCCGTCGAGCCCCAAGTGCTCTAGTGTGGTTGGTGGAAGGGGAAGAGAGGTGGGAAACCCTTGACCACTCCCACGGTGTTCTCCCTCGAAATTGGGGTGGAACAGGGCCAAAACGTACTGTCACCTGTATGGTGTTCAAAGCTACGGCTAACGATAGGTGTACAATATAGCCCAATGCCATGATGAATTTCGTGGGCCTCTGACGAAGTCAGATCGAGGCCCGATATTCGCCTAATGCCACCTGTCTGACGGACAGGTGGCATTAGCAACAACAAAACACGTTTGGTGCATTTTTGGTGAGTCCCCGGTCTTACGGGAAAAAACGTGTGGTGCGTTTTTGAAGCATCTCAGGATGGCAGAAAAAGACGTTTGTAACGCTTAAAGAGTTAAGATCGTATTGAAGCCTTAGCTTCAAAGTGCATTATTATTGCATTTAATACATTATAATTGTATAAGGGTGCGAGATAATAATTATGTTTGAAAATTGGGTCGCCAGTATTGAAAGTTTGAGAAGCACTGTCTTAGGATATTATATTAATTGATAATTATAATTTCTTCTCAGCTTAATAGTTTCCATGTATAAAGACGTTTGTAGGGAAATAGTAGCTTAAATTTGTTTGCCATATATTTGTGAGAAAGGTGTACTTGTGCATGAAGATGAAAAAGAGTAAATATAGATTCAAATTGGCTCAGATAAATTTGCAGGTTCTGATAAAAATTTCAGCAAGCAATCACAATCCTGGTTTTTAAAAATGTAGAAAAGTATGATATGGTACATTTGTCCCATTAAACAGATTTTAAAATTTAATGGGCTTGTAGCTATAAATAACACACTGTTAGGACGATAAGTAAAATTATTAAAACTGTTAATATTTTATTTTACCTATATTTATTATTTTGTGTAATCATGCAATCATTTTAAAAATGAGCAGCCCTTTGGAATCTTCCATTTCCACATTGTAGTCTATGAACCAAAAAAAAAAATATCTCCCACGCATGGCGGAAGAGTATCCAAAAGAAAATGTCGCAAAAAGTAAACGAATAAACAAAATATAAATAGTAATTAAATTTTTAAAAATAAATTTAATTTAATAAACACAGATTACAAGAAACATGAATGTAAAACTTTTTTGGGTATTGGTTTTTTTGTTTGTGACTGGTGCAAGCATAATATTGGATACTGAATAAGAAATCTTGTCTGTTTGCCATGTTTGAGAACAATATTCTGAAATATTTTTGTTGCAGTAATCGGAGGTTAAGATCAAATTTATTGCCATTTGTCACAGCATTATGATTCATTTGTTGAAAAAATGACTTCTTAATAAAATTATTTATGTTTGTTTCTGAGTAAATGATTTATAATTTACGTCATTATAATCAATGCCAATGGATAAACTTTTATTAAAGCAGCCTTTTTGTAAATTTGTTCTGAAAAAGTTTCCGTGTTTTTTTTATAGTTTTGTCCAAGTTTTATTTTTAGCACCTGGGTCCAAATAAAAGTTTAAAAAAAATAAGCTGTAAGAAATTGCATTTTCTTGGGAAGAACTTCTTTTTAGTTGTATCTTAATGACAATTTAAAACAATGAAAATAAATATTGCTTGGAAACAAATCAGAAAACAAACGAGAAAATATATATATTTCTAAGAAATTTCATAAAATATATTTAATGAAGCGATCAGTAAGAAATCTCGCAACATGTTGATATTTTTCAAATGTGAAAGTCAATTTCTCGGAATGTTTAAAAATGGAGCTGAAAATTGCAGGTTTATTTTGGGAAAACAAATTTTTTTTTAATATTTACCTCAATTATAGTCCTTAATTTTTCATTGGATTTCGTTTCCACCAATTCTCAATATCAGCAACGATAATTAATATCTTGGAATTTTAATACTTTAAAAATTACACTGGTTAAATTTCCTGACCTTAGATTAACTTCATTATCTTCTACCAGAAGTTTTTTCTATTCGTTTTTACTATTTTGTAGATAGCTTAAAGTCAAAAATCTTTATGCTTTTAATTAATGACTCTTCTTAATTGGCATTTTTGTATCTTACATACTAAATTTACATTCTGCTAATGGTATTTCGATTATATTCATAACTGCCACAATTTTTAAAGAAAATAATCAATTCATTTGCTATTGTTTAAAAATTAAAGTAAAAATACATCTTAATTACATATCTCTTGCTCTTATTTACTTCATATACTATTGTATAATAGTTGAAGGTGATCCTTTCTGTAAAGGGAAAATTAATTGGAGTTTTCTGGAATTGTTTCCTTATGTTACCAATTAAAAAGGGATTATATTTGAGGTACATTTCGAACCGATCATTTCTGGCTCAATGTTATGTGGTCTTATCTTGAACGAAAAAGGAGTAATGAAACTAAATATTGTTCTACCACTTTTTCTTAGCTTCTGAAATGCAGCCCCTTTTTTCCGTTCTTGAACAGCATTCCATAACTGGGAATCAATGCGGTTTTTTTTTTCTTTGGATATATTCCAGTTTCTATAATTACAGAAATACTTAAATAAATGTAACAGTTATTTATTTTGAATTTTATTTTAATAAAAGAAGTAATCGACCCCTTAAAATGTTTTTAGGAAATATAAAAGGTAATTTTAATTAATTATTATTTTTTTCTTTTTATGCTAATTACCATTCTCAATAATTAGGCAATGCGAGTATTCAAAATATCACTCCTCATTTTACATCGATTAAGCAACCTTTAATTACGAGAGCTACATTGTCTTCCCCTATTGCACTTCCAATATTGTTAACAATGTTCAGTTTTTGCTGCAAATATCCCTTTGAATATAAAATATCAGCCAAAGTTCCATAATATTTGAGGGTTTTTGTATCAGCCGAGTACGACGTATCAATACAGAAGAGCATATTGGTAGTTTCTGAAACAGAATAATCCGGTGTGAAATGAACCAAGTCTAATACTTATCACCTGAGAGCAGAATAATTAATAGGGTACCGATTTCAGTATTCTCTAATAAAAACCTGTTAGCATTGATTAAGCCACCTTTATTCACGAGAGCTACATTGTCTTCCCCTATTGCGCTTCCATCACTGTTGGCAATTTTCTGTTTTTTCTGCAAATATCCGTTTGAGTATGAAATATTAGCATTGGTATATCTTAGAATGAGAAATTATAAGTGGTATTTCCATAGAGTTATCTGTATTTTCAAGCTTTACTTCTCTATACTCAAAACTTTCAATGTCAACATTGTAATGATAATCAGTGTTGTCTAATTCGAATATTTTATTCATTTTGTTTCTTTATTATTGCAAAAAAAAACTTTTTTGCTTCTTCTTAATTTAATAGAAATATTGCTATTAAATTAAATTTAGAGAAACTTTAGTTCGGCTCTATGTTTTCCTTTTTTGAAAATATTTCTTTTAATTTGTTGTTGGAAAGTTTTTTATTGCATGAAGATGAACAAGAGTAAATATACATGCAAATTAGTTGATATAAATTTGCAGGCTGCGAGTACAAGCAATCTCCCTCCTGATTTTAAATAAATGTAGAAAATAAATATGGGCTACTTTGTCCCATTTAACTGATACTAAAATTAAATGGGCTTGTAACTATAGTTTACATGAAATTAGGGCGATAAATAAAACTGCTAATATTTTATTTAACCTATATTCATTATGTTGTATAATGAAGACAATCATTTTTAAAAGGTGTGGTCATTAGGTACCTTCCGCTTTCACATATTATAGTCCACGAACCAAAATAAATCTCCCATTCCTGGCGTAGGAGTATCCAAAAAAAGCTGGCAAAAAAGTAAACGTACAAACAAGATGGAAATAGTAATTAAATTTTTAGAAAATAAACTTAGTTTAGTAAATAGAATAAGTAGTATGTATGTAAAAATGTTTATAAGTATTTTATTTTCTTTTTTTCTGACTGGTGCAAGTATAATATCTTTCATAGTTGTGAACATCATCTATCCAGAGGCGGCGTGCCACCGCCCACGGCCTAGCGGTGCATAGAGCCTAGCACCTCAAAGCCGAAATAAATTAAACGGAAAGAAAGGAATGTCCAAAAGTAGCCACAGGGGTTTTTATAATTAATAAATTAGAAAATTCTCAACTCTATCTATTTTTTGCCATAAGAAATCGAAAAATTTATATATATATCGACTTTTTTTTAATGATATTCTATTTATTTGTGCATGAAAGTATATCAATAAATAATTCGTGAAAATATTGTTTTCCATTTTCTTTTATCAAAAATTTCTCAAATTTGTCCTGCTCATTCGTTCATATTTAGTCTGGCAACATTAGCTGTAGTTAAGCTGCAATCGCGGGTAGTCCCCGGTCAGAGACGGGGCATAGCTCGAGACTTCCCATCATTAGAAAGCCAATTACAGTACCGCATGTAGACGCAGTCTCGCTTCACATTACTATAACATGTTATAAATTTTAAAAGTATTTGATATGAGAATAAATAATAGTGAAACTGGGCATTTTTCATAATTTCTTAATCATGTCAGACTTAGGCATTAAGAGAGATAAAGATAAAGGGAGAAAATGGGAATCTAGTGCAGCAAAAAGAAAAGCGGAAAGAGCTGTATCCAACCAGGTTTAAAGTTCAGGTATGATGAAATTTCTCGGTCAGACTGAATCTGGCTGTACAGAATCAAATTAATCGGTTCCTTCGACTTATCAACAATATTTTTTTTTTTGTATCCGAGTCTCCATTGAATTTGGAAGTTACTCCAAATGCACCGACTATTGATATCGAACGACGAAAATCGAAAATAAAATAGGACCCAAAGCTTGCCAATCATAATCTGACGCTGAGATTTTTGTGTTCAAGTTGAGAAATATAAGTTACAATCAAGAAGAGATTGAGATTAGTTCTTCGCCTATGAACAGAGATGCCAGTGACGTAGGAAAACAAGCATTTCCTCGTTTTACCTGGGATTGTGTACGTTTCTCACGGCAGAGGGTCACCGGTCATGATATAGCTCAAAGCCGTCCCACACAGCAGTTAAATAACAGTGTTGAATATTATCCTAAAGATGATGATCATAGACACTTTTACAATTTTCATTTCTCAAGAAAACTAAATAATTGTGATACTCAACGCCGTCACTGGTTGGTTCATTCAAGTTCTAAAAATAAAGTTCTGTTTTTCATGCAGAGTATTTGGCAACTCACAAGCTCAAATAGTACAGGAAGGGTGCTGAGATTGAAAACAATTAGTATTTTTCACAGACATGAGAATACTAAAGAACATACTGTCTATGTGTTCCAATGCATAACATTAGAAAAGGGAATAAAGCATAGTAAAAATAAAAAAAATGTTAGACCAAGAAAACGAAAGGCGAATACTTGAATCTCAAAAACATTTGTACAATTTGTTTGAGAGATTAATTGATATCATATATAAATTTCTTAGCCTATCACAATCTGGCGTTTAGAGGTTAAATCTTTCGAAACAGACGAAGACACTAAGAATTCTGGAAACTTCACCGATTTATTTCCGAAACTTCACCGATTTATTCGCTATGGGAACACATAAATCGCATTGATAATAAACAACTTGCACACCATTATGTAAGCCACGATATTCAAAATGAATTGATCCCAATCATGTCAAACACAGTTACCAGTGAAGTGATTGGTAGGATAAAAAAAGGCGAAATATTTTTTACTCGACTGCACTAGAGAATGTAGTAGATTTTAACAAATGTTGGTCATCTTAAGATATTGTAGTACATCAACTGGAAGTATAGAAGAAAACTTTATAGGATTTATTGCTGTCTCTGAAATGACTGGAGAATATTTGACAAATGCAATGCTGGGAGAGCTAGAAAAAAATGGCTTAAATATTCAGAACTGTACGACTAGGGTGCAAATATGGTAGGCATAAATAGTGGTTAAAACTCGAATATTAAATATAAATCCCAGGGCATTTTTCACCCCTTATGGTTATCATAGCTGGAATATGTTATTGGTAGACGCAGCTAATTCGTCAGTGGCAACAAAAACATTTTTTGTTTTTATTCAGACGATTTTTTTTGTTACCTTTTTAAAGTTTCGGCTAACGCAGAAAAATTATAAGACTAGCTTTTACCCGCGGCTCCGCTCGCGTTGATGTCTTTAAATAACTGTCCAAGTCGTAATTACACAGCTGGCCACCGTAAATGCAACACTCTGAAGGAAGCACGTAAATAACATGAAATTTACAGCATGCATTAGCGGAGGTGAGATATGCAAATGATTAGAATTTACAGGGCAGACACACATCACGCACGCCTGTGGCGCCACCTCAAAACGCTATTTAAGGCTTGAAGATTTCGACGATTTCAAGTTCGGCAATTGTGTTTTTCTTGTGGTTTTCTTCAAAAAAACGATCAGTTATGTCTCGTTGAAAACAGCGATCAGCTTTTGATCAAGTATCCGAGTTCGACAGAGGAAGGATAGGGGGATTGTGGGATTTTTTTTATCGCTTGACTGGAACAAATAAAATTTAAAAATTGTAAAATTGACCTTAGTTTAAAAAAACTGAAAACGTAATTTATTATAATAATTAACAACAAAAAATCAATAACTTAAAGTATTAATATTTTAAAAAATCGAAAGTATCTACGTTTAATGTATAATTTCTCTTTAAAAGAGCTCAAAACATAATATTATTCTAAGATGCTACTGTATACCATATTATATGTTCTTCCGTCAGTTGCAAATATGCGAAGATTTGGACATTGGACACACCGATCAGGCTACACTATAGCAATAGTAAAACTGGAATTTGAACTCGTTTGAATTGAAATGGTAGGTCAGCGGGGATACTTGGAATCCGAGGTATGATAACACTATCCCTTTTCATGACATATGTTAAAATATTGGCACCAAATATATTTTGCATAAATTTTGTGATCCAAAGCCTCGTTTCTTTACATAGACGAATAACATCGAGATTTGGATTAGTATAACTGGACCATTTAGTTTTAATTGAAGTTTATGTGAGGGTACACCCAAAAGTTCAAGTGCATTTAAGAACTCCGTGAGATATGAAGTACTTTGTTCTTTATCCATGATTGTATTCATTGATAAATATTTCTTTATCCCCCCCTTCCCCGCTCGTCGTTTAAATTTTCAATGTTGATTTTATGGACAATGACATTATATAGTCGAGGAGCATCGATATTTTGCATAAACATAACTGGTACATTTATTTTTAATTGAAGTTTATATGAGGGTGCACCCGAAAGTTCAAGCGAATTTATGAACTCCGTGGGATATGAAGTACTTTGTGTTCTGTATCCATGGTTGTATCCATTAATAAATATTCCTTCATTTTCCCCACACGTCTAAAATTTCAGTGTTGATTTTATTGACAAAGTCATTTTTAGGCGCCAATATTGATCTTGCGCGCAACCACTGATCCCAATTTAAATTTTGTTGCAAGCCCAGGTAAATTTGAGCAATAAGATTTACATCATTTTCTTCTACATTACAAAATTATCTGGAACTAAAATATAACCTCCAGAATTTGCGTCCTAACATCCATAAACGATTTTCAATTGCGTCTCTGCATAATGTTCTGAATCTACGTCATTATGAAGATGCTCTCTCATATTCGTTTTATGACTGAATTTTTCAAGTACCTCCTCCTATAAATAATAACAAATCCTATAAATAAAAAGTACCATTCCTCCTATAATATCTGTACTTTCTCGTAAATCCTGAACAGTCCAATTTAACGCTCCTATAGCTTTCTTGTGAGACATCGTACTTTCACCCCACACTAAAAGCTTACATTGTGGAAGCATCCTGCTTGAGAGCTATTTTTTCTGAAATTTCAGATAAGTGAATCTTCAAATGCAAGATTAAGCGATAATTTTAAAACGGAATGTGCAGTACGACCGTTGGTTAGTAAAATCGCGACTATACCAGAAGAAGCCATATCAACTGCTATCTTCTAGGTATTTCTGATGGCCATTAATAATAAGTTTAGCAAAAACGTTTTTTCTGTTCCTCCAGGGGCTTCGAGAACATTTATTGCTTTTCGTTGTAGACGTGTTCATTGAAAGGCAAATTCGGCTGTTTTTCGTCGCAAAACATCTTCCGCCATGTAGTCTTTGTACTTATTCCAAAAGGTTTGAGGATTAGAAAGACCGAAGATGAAATACGTATTGAGTAAAACTGCCTAATTTTATTCGGCGAGTGATATTGTATGGCTTCCTCCATAGAAATATCTAGTATATATATCTTCAAAGTAATACCTCTATTCAAAATATATAGGTTCAGTATAAGTGAAAAATTTTGTGCAAAATATGAATATTGTATAATTAGGTTTAAAAAATTCAAAGTAATAAATATTCGATAAATCAAAACTTTTTATGAAACTGTCAATTAATATGACCATAGAATTTTCAAAATCACGCGCGCAATTCGCTAAAACTTTATTTCATTTCCCTCTTTAAAAAGTGGGAGAAAACTGGCATTGTCGGAATTGAGAACTTCTTAGCCAACTTGTCGATATTTCTCAAAGTTTGAGTTTGACATTTAACAAACGTAACGTAATAAACGTTAGACGTTTAATAAAAAAACCATTTAAAAAATTGCTTTTTGTAAAGATGCTAAATTACTCTATGTTTCAGTTATTTGTTACAAATGTGAGAAAATGTTTATTAAAATTTCTATTATTGACCAAATGCATAATTTTGCGCCAACTTGGCGGGGAGTAAGCAACGTCAACGTTTTACCCGCATAGTTTCCGTTCCCTTAGGAATATAGAGATAAAATATATCCTATGTTACTCGCTGATAATGGAGCTTTCCATTGGTGAAAGAATTTTTAAAATTGGACCAGAAGTTCCCGAGATTAGCCGAAACAGACAGACAGACAGACAAAAATTTTAAAAATTGATTTTTTTTATATAAGTACCGTACATACCTTTAATGCATTTAATAAAAAGCTGATAATTTGAAATTACAGACACTTCAATTTTATTTATTTGTATAGATAAATTAAAGCAGCATCCTTTATCAGACGCACGGTGGGAAAGCAGAATCGAGGCGGTGAAGGCCGCATTATTACAATTTGATGATGTTGTGAATGCATAGAAAACTTAAAAAAACCAAACGGAACATTTCAACACACTCAGTGATTGTGATTCCGTTTTAAATGAAATGCTCAATTTGGAGTTCATCGTATCATTACATGTATTGTATGAGTTATTAACGCTTGTCAATTATATAAGCAAATTATGGCAATTTGTACAAGCCCATATATGCACTACAGTTGAACATTTGCGTACATTTTGTAGCTGGATCAAAGATTATAGACAAACTGGATTCGGAAAATGCTTATCTGATGCTCGTAAATTTATTGAGAAAAACAGTTATGATTTGCCAAAAGAATAAAAAATAAAAGGGGAGCCAAAAAGAAAAGAATTTTGATTATGAAGGCAGCGATCAACTAATAGAGTCTGTCAAAAGCCAGTATAAAACGGACATTTTTAATACCATGATTAATTCTGTGATAAGCAATATGGATTCAATATTTTTGTCTTTAAATCAACATTTTGAAAATTTTGGTCTTCTCTATGACTTAAAGTAGTTAAAAAATATTCCACAAGAGCAAATACTGGAAAACTGTCAAGATTTACACACAGTCCTGCAAGTAGGTGGGAGCAGTGGTTTCAAACCTTACGAATTATATGAAGAATTACAAAATATGATCTCAATCTTACCCAACACCATTACAAATGTGAAACATCTGCTCCAATATGTTACAGAGAATGATTTGAAAGAAATTTTCCCAAATATTTACATTGTCTTTGAATTTTGTTAACAATACCTGTAAATATATATATATACCGTTTCTGTTGGCAGTTTCATCTATTGAAGCAGATATAGCATCCAAGATAAATTACGAACCAATCATTAAGGGTTTCAGCAAAACTAAAAGTAGATAATTTTTATGTTTCCTTAATTTTTTTTCATTATTGTTTAATGTGCCAAATATATAAGAGTAAAAAGTTTGTTTTTTTCTTAATGAATAAAAATTAGTTATTTTATAAACCCTCTTCTTACGCCACCAGAGGGCCTCGCGAAATGTATCTTGCCCACACTAAATTCAGGTCTCGCGCCGCCACGGGCTATATGGACTGTAATTCATTGCTTGGGAGACTTGTAATATAATAACCATCATACCAACCGTGTAATATGAAGTTTTTGTAAAGGGTGTATTTCTTTTATAACTGCTAAATAGAGCAAAAATCGCAGTTTTTATGTGAATGATATCCTACATATACTATATTTTTAATTCTTTATCTTTTGCTTGACAAAGCAGCTTTTTTGAATAAGTCATGTTTGTTTTGTTTCTGAAGCTTTATTTTCCAGGAGTACATTTATGATCTACAATGCACATAACATCTAATTAAACTGCATAGCAACTAGGGATTGCAGTATCGAACTAAAAGTTCAATACCGGTATTCGGTATTTCTTAGAACTTAATACCGGGATACCAGTTTTAATACCGGTATTAGAAATTTTAGAAAAAGAAAGAAACACAGGTGTTTTTTCCTTAGTTTTATTTGCCACCTTTTTTTAGAGAGTGTAAATGTTACAAGAAATAATTTGTAACTTATAAATTATAACAGTATATAAAGAATCACGAAAAAAAATAATATATAAAGCAGAATCTTATTTATTTAACTCACAAAGAAAGTGCAAATATCACTATTCAATCTGTGGTACTATTACAAATTATTGAAATGTTCTTAATGTTTTCAAAGTTAAATGTTTGGAATGTGTTCTTAAAAAACATAATGCATCAATTGTACTGTTATTAAGGCTGGAACATAATTTTGTGCAAAAATTACCAGCTGTCGAAAACGCTCTTTCAGCATCTACTCTAGTTGGTGGTACTGGTAGCAATGCGCGACATATTTTTTTTTCAAGTATTTACCTCTAAATCACTCATCTTGAAATAAATCGATTTCTCGTTGTAGGATTTTCGATATAGCTAATTTCTGTACTATATTTTGGTTTGCTGAATTTTTTTTAGTTATCGCTAATTCTAATTTTTGTTCAAGGGACAGTTCCTTTTCACTATTGACATTAGTATCATCATCATCTTCGATAATTGTACCGAATTCTATTAAATGTAAATTGGTTTGAGGGCAAAAAAATTTTAAGAAAATTTACAACAAACTTGATTTGCTTAGTCTCTTTTCTTCTTAACTCTAGAACATCTTTTACATTGTGCCATCATATAAATAATGAAACCAAACCAAAGTATTATCAATTGATTTTTTTATTATGTTCTTTAAAGTTATTCTTATTAATTTTTATGGGTTATTATTTATGAGTATATATATATATATATATAATGAATCGTAAAAACATTTTGAATCCTAAAGTATAATGCAATGTGAAGAACAAACTCACCAGTGAAGAAAATATCGAAATATTACTTATTTTTTTCATGAGTACAGCCATGGTTTCGCATATACGAATCCTGTGTAAGTGCAGTATTGCTCTAAGCTGTAATAGGACAGTTTTGGACTTTGATGATTCAGATATTTTATAACTTCTCTTGATTCTACGATGCAACTTTGTATTCACAGCCTAATTAATTTCACCCGTTAGGGAGCCATTTTAGTAACAGGTATTGATGGAAGAAGGAAGGCAAATGACATGTTATTCATCTTTCAACGAGAACTTAGTTAGAAGTAATGTATTTAGTTATTTTTGTCAGAGAAATAATTTACATATGTCAATATTCTTAAGTTCAAATTAATAGTCTCTTATCCCGTTGTATCTGACAATGAAAAATCAAATGATGGATTTAATGAGTTGCCTTAGAACTGTAGAAACAGCTAGGAAAATTAAAAATAAGATGAACGGAATGAGCGGAATAAAGACGTTTAATATCGTAACCTTCCGAAATGGACGTACAACTATTTCATTTATAATATATTTAATCATGATGCGATAATTAACACTATAACATAAACACAAAGACGTATAATAGTTTGCTATGTTCGCGATCCCTGAACATATAGAAAACAATTAAAAAATTTCTAGTAAATACCGAAAAACCGGTATTTGAACTTGTGAATACCAGTATTTCGAAACTGTACAAATGACTCAAAATACCAGTATTCGGTATTGCAATCCCTAATAGGAGCGAATTCATTAGAATATGATCTGATGAGTTGCTTAAACAGCAGAGCAGTAAAGAATTGCAGGAATCTCAGAAAAGTGGGAGGTAGGAAGGACAGGTTGACCTGTTGTTGCTTCTGCTTATTTGAACGCGACGGCATCTATATATGTACCACATTACTATAGAAATATGAAATTTTAAAAATATCTTTAGTAACCTTTTTTTGACGTTAATGCTATTTTTATTTTTTTTATTCAGATTACAAATGCGTTATAAGTTCGGACTGTGACACGGACAAAGGGCTCTGCTGCCAGATATTGCGACGCCACAAAATGGCGGCCAAGAAGCTCTGTCATTACTTCTTTGACCCAAAAAGCTGTGTGAGAGAGTTCCCCACAAATCTCCCAGGAGTTAAAATATGTTCCGAATCCTTTCTTCAAAGCGAGGCTTGGATAATGAAATATAGGAAGAGCGAAGTGGCAGATGTTTTGAAAAGAATTCAGTAGTACAATAGTTTATTGAAAGTTAAATTTACCTTTTACCCTATGATTTAAATCTGTGAAAGATGTTATTTCAATGAAATTCTAAATGAGAGTTGAAAAAAACAACTATGAATTGGATTGAATTTCATAGAATTTACAAACTAAACGATTCTCAATAAAGGAATGCAAATGTAATAAACATACGAGTGGTTTTTTTTTTTTCATGTTCGTGTTTGCTTAGAATTTCTT
>BMAO01021974.1:0-37566 GCA_019973975.1 Trichonephila clavata
ATTTAATTTTCTTCTTTCTAAAAATACTCTTACTTTTGCTTGTTACTCCAATTATTTACGAAGTTATAGCAGTTTTTATGTCAGTGAGACACAACAAAATAACCGAAGTTAGAATCGAAACCGGAAGTGCTTTGAATTTGAAAGATTTTTACTCTTTTTTGAAGTTTTATTGAGTTTATTAACTAAATATTTATTTGGTAATCTTAAAACTGAATATGGTGATATTTTTTTTAAAATTATTTAATAGTTTTTAGTAAAATTTGGCAACAACTTTACAGGTTTGTTGTTATATTTTGATTTGTGTATGTTCTAGCTATTCGATTCTTCGCTCCTCATTTAACTTATTATTTTGATATATTTTATAAAAAAAAAACTGTCTTTTTAAAGACAAAATATTGATTAATTATGGGTAAATCAAGATCTGGAAGGTCTAAGAAGCGCCGATTTACTGGAAATCGTTATACCATTCGTGCTACTATTAATGAGAATGATGAAACATCTGAGCTCAATTCTACTGAATCCGCTAGTGCCAAAAAATTGGTATCAAGCCATACAAGTTTGGAAATTTTCTCAGAAGGTTGTTGAAACTTATGAAGACAATAGAATTGTCAGTTTGACAACTTTGATTTCATTGTTTGCTATAGTTTGCTGCCCTGATTGTTATTCTCAGGGCTTGGAACTTATAGAACACTCTGTCAGTGGATTATGTTCACATATGAACCTAAAGTGCAAAAAACTGCTCTTCTTTAAAGGTTTCCCTACGACAGAGAAGATGAAAGGTTCTTGTCTGATAAACTCTTCAATTGTTTTGGGCTAAGGATAATCGGGAAAGGATTTTCAGCTGGCAAAAAGTTATGCGCTTTCCTGGGTTTACCTTTCCTATCAAAACTTGCTTTCCGCAATCAAGAAAGGAAACTGTTGAAAGCAACTGAACGCGTTGCTCAAGAAACATCAACGCTGCATTAAGTGAAATCAAAGGCTCAAATAGTTTCACTAAATGTGGAATATCTATTGATGGTACTTGGCAACGCAGAGGCTACTCATCTTTGAATGGGTGTGTAAGTGCCATATCAGTTGACACCGGTAAAATTTTAGACATTGAAGTTATGACGCAATATTGCCACATATGCGCGAAAGGCAATAACCAATCATCGAAACATGTATGTTCCAACTATAAAGGTTCCGCTGGGAACATGGAGGTTGTTGGAGCCTACCGTATATTGAGAGATCAAATGTAAGGGATGTGCAGTACAATGAATACTACGGAGATGGAGACTCAAAAGGATATGAAGCTGTTAAAAACTTTTATGGAATTAATACAGTAACCAAACTCGAGTGTATAGGCCATGTACAGAAACGTGTAGGGGGGCGGTTGCGTCAATTAAAAAAAACGATGAAAGGTTTAGAAGGGAAAAAATAAATTAACTGATAAATTAATTGACATAATCCAGAACTATTATCTAATAGCTATTCGAAGCAATGTAGGTAATCTACAAAAGTTGATGAGTTCTGTAATAGCTGCATTTTTTCCACTGTGTATCTGGAAAAAACAATTCTTTGCATGGACAGTGTCCTGAAGGATCTGAGAGTTGGTGTCGTTACCAAAGGGCAAAAGCAGCTGGGAGTCCTCTCAAAGAAAATAAGCTAGGACTTCCTAACAAAATTATAAACCAAATAAAACCTACATATCTAAAACTGTGTAATGAAACGTTATTGAAAAAATGTCTTCATGGTAAGACACAAAATTGTAACGAAAGTTATAACAACATTTTGTGGAATATTGTTCCCAAAAATATATTTATTGGACTGCAAACATTTCGTTTGGGTGCATTATTAGCTCTGATACTTTTTAATTCTGGTTATGCTGGTATATTATCAGTGATTCGAAATGTAAATGGTTCCCTTCCTGAAAGTGTTGTTCAAGAGTTAGTTAAATTTGATAAACAACAGATTTCAACATCTTTAAGACACTCTTCACCGATTGCAAAATTGTTGCGAAAAAAAAGAAAAGCAGCAAGGAAAACAAAAAGTACTAAGAATGAAAAAACAGAAGGCTTAGTATATTCATATGGAGGGTTTTAAAGTACTTCTTTGCATGATTTTTATTTCTAATTTATGATAACCTTTGTGATAAACAATGTTTTTTAAGAGCTTTTTCGTGAATGTTTACGAGTAAAACAACACAAATATATTTTGTATTAAATATTTCTTAACTTCTAAAATAATATGGTAGAATATATATTTGTTTTTCTATGTAAAATATTTTTATTTTTTAATGCAATAAGGTTTTTTTAAAGTACATTTTATATGTCTAATCTGTAGTTCGTAAACTATGTACTTAGACTTTAAGAAAAAGCTTTTTGACACTATAAAATTGTTAAAAATATTAAAAGATAAAAGTTTGAAGAAAGTATATAATATTCATAATTGCTTTGAAAAGGTTTGTTTTTTTGATATAGAGAGGTTTTAGGTTTTTTTAGCAGTATAGTTTTTTAAAAAAATTTTGAATTTTAAATCTTTAAATGCATTTTTCTCTGAAACAGCTTTTTTGATATTTTACAACACGGTAAGCATGATATCTCAAAACGTTCAGTATATAATTGTTTGAAATTTTGTGTCATGGTTCATTATTATAGTATGTATGCTGAGACGTAGGGATTAAGAAAAAACAGCATGTTTACCTTTTTTATAATTTTTTTTCTGCGTGATAAATGTGAAATTTTTGAAAAATTTGCATTGCGTGCTCTTTTTGATCTCTAGTTCAATAATAAATTAAAATTTTTCAAAGATATTAGGTCAGTTCATTAGTAACTGTGTTCTGAGTAAAATTATATGGGTTTTTAAAAATTTTATGCATTAGAATTTATTTTACTATGTTTAACGTAACGTGCAAATAACGTCTAATTTAAACCTAAAATTGGCCATATTTAAAAAAAATACACTGAAAGAATTTTTTTTTTTTTTTTTTGCTATTTTTATTAGTTTTCATTTATAAGCAAACAAAAATTGAGTTTAAAAGTAAATTTTCAGCAAAATTTCAGAAAAATGTCTCCGCAACTAGTCAGGCACCTTAAGCAAATAATAACTATTGTTTAAATGTGACTAAAAATGTAAATAAAAAAAAAAGAAAGGATTAAAACTAACCGTAAAACTTATCAATTTTTTGTTTCTTGCATTGCTTTTTGCTTATGAAGCCTTGATTTATTATTTTTAAAAGTGCATACGAAACAGCCGATGCTCTACTTAACTGAACAGTGAGATAACTATCATAAAAAATATAAAAAATATGGCACGTGTCAGCGTATTATCATGTGCGCGTAACACTATTATGTCTCATGAAGAGCATCGGTCGCCAGTAACCAAAACAACGACTTCATTAGCTCAGCTTGGCGTTCAATTTGGCGTTCATCTTGGCATTCAGTTTCACGTTCACCCGTATAGTTTCCGTTCCCGTAAGAATACGGGAATAAAATATAGCCTATGTTACTCCCCGTTAATGTAGCTTTCCATTAGTGAAAGAATTTTTAAAATCGCACCAGCCGTTTCCGAGATTAGCCGGAACAAACAGACAGACAGACAGACAGATAGACAGACAGACAGACAGACAAAAAATTTTAAAATTGGTTTTTTGTTATGAGTACCGTATATACTTTTAGTGCATTAAGTAAAAAGCTGCTAATTTGAAATTACAAACAGACACTTCAATTTTATTTATTTGTACTAGCTGTTACCCGCGACTTCGTTCACGTAGAAATTTACAAAAAAGTGTTTTGTTCAATTCACAGATCTTACGAAAACTTAATAATTCTGTATTCCACGTTAAGAAATACATACACGCTATATATATAGAGAGAGAGTTTAATGTCATTTTTTTACTTTGTGAATCAATGTTTTGTTTTTATATTTTTGTGTTCTTTCTGCTTTTTGGTGTTTATTGTTTTATTTTTTTTTATTTTCTTTGTTTTTTGTTAATTTTTGTGTGGTTTTTTTCGTATAAATTTATTGAACATCCTCTCTATATACAGTATTAAATTTATTGAAAAATCTCTTTATATACAATATTTGGTGTACGATTTTCTTGAGCTAAAAAAAAAAACTCCAGTGGCATTCCTCGCACGTGAACATGCCACGTATAGTTGGCCATGTGAAAAGCAACTCTTAGTTAAATCTATGTCAACTTTGCTTAACGTTTGCCCTTGTGACTTGTTAATTGTCATAGCAAAGCTGACACTTACAGGGAATTGTAGTCTTTTGAATTCAAACGGGAAATTCGATGGTATTATGGGAATTCGTGGTATAAGTACTATGTTACCTTTTCCGCATCCGGATATTATACGACCTTCTATAACGTTTCTTTGCAATGACACTACTCGCAACCTAGTACCATTGCAAGGTTTTGGTGGGTTTAAATTACGGAGTAGTATGATGGGAACGCCAATCTTAAGTTCTAGCTTGTGAGGAGGTAGACCAGGCACAATTATACTGTTTAAAAATTCTGTTGGATAACTAACCGTTTCATCCGGATTGCAAACTGTATTGATGGAAAGGTATGTTTGTGATTCACCAGGAAGCTTATTTAACATGCGCTGATTAAGCGCAGTAACCTGGTCGTTTATAGGTGCTAAAATGGATCTTTCACACAACCACGAATCTTCTTTTATATTGAGATTGTGAACATCATCATAAATGCTATGTTTTTTTTATCAAAATCTGAAATATTTTCATGAATAAAAACCTAACAATGTTTAACATCGATTTCTAATTATTATACTTAAAATTCAGCTGTTAAAGTTTAAAACAGCTTAAATATAACGAATTAAAAAACTCACAATTAAGAAATTAAGAACAATTTGAATTATTTTAGAAACAACTACCTACGCAGTTAACTAAATAAAATAACCTAAGAGTAATTTATCAAAATCTGAAATATTTTCATGAATAAAAACCTAACAATGTTTAACATTGATTTCTAATTATTATACTTGAAGTTCAGCTGTTAAAGTTTAAAACAGCTTAAATATAACGAATTAAAAAACTCACAATTAAGAAATTAAGAACAATTTGAATTATTTTAGAAACAACTACCTACGCAGTTAACTAAATAAAATAACCTAAGAGTAATTTATCAAAATCTGAAATATTTTCACGAATAAAAACCTAACAATGCTTAACATTGATTTCTAATTATTATACTTAAAGTTCAGCTGTTAAAGTTTAAAACAGCTTAAATATAACAAATGAAAAAAACTCACAATTAAGAAACTAAGAACAATTTGAATTAAGAAAAACAGAGAGGTAGAAAAATGAAAGATACCTTGAAAATTATTATTCTTCGATTACAATATAAATATTAAGCATATAATAACTATTGTTTAAATGTGACTAAAAATGTAAATAAAAAAAAGAGAAAGGATTAAAACTTATCAATTTTTTGTTTCTTGCATTGCTTTTTGCTTATGAGGCCTTGATTTATTATTTTAAAAGTGCATCCGAAACAGCCGATGCTCTACTTAACTGAACAGTGAGATAACTATCATAAAAAAAAATTATGGCACGTGTCAGCGAATTATGATGTGCGCGTAACACTGTTATGTCTCATAAAGAGCATCGGTCGCCAGTAACCAAAACAACGACTTCATTAGCTCAGCTTGGCGTTCAATTTGGCGTTCATCTTGGCATTCAGTTTCACGTTCACCCGTATAGTTTCCGTTCCCGTAAGAATACGGGAATAAAATATAGCCTATGTTACTTCCCGTTAATGTAGCTTTCCATTAGTGAAAGAATTTTTAAAATCGCACCAGCCGTTTCCGAGATTAGCCGGAACAAACAGACAGACAGACAGACAGATAGACAGACAGACAGACAGACAGACAGACAAAAATTTTAAAAATTGGTTTTTTGTTATGAGTACCGTATATACTTTTAGTGCATTAAGTAAAAAGCTGCTAATTTGAAATTACAAACAGACACTTCAATTTTATTTATTTGTATAGATAGATATATGTCTGTATCTTGCATTTTGATTTAAAGACGTAATGTAGTTTATGACGTTATGTAGTTTTATGTAGTAATCATATATATATATATATATATATATATATATATATATATATATATACTCCTTATTTATTATTAAATTATATTAAATATAGTGGTCTTTTTTAGCTCCCCACACCTACTCCATTGGGTGGACTAGTGGACTACAACACCTTGAAAAAATTAGAAGTACGCCATATCCTGGGAAAGTTTGCCCAACCCTACCTTAGAGCCACTGTATTGCTCAATTTTTATAAGAATAAATGTGAGAACTATAAAGTGCTCTCTCTCTGTCTCTATAAATATATACATATACACTGGTATGCAAAAATTAAGGACGAAGTCGAAAAATTAGCATATCAGCTGAACGAAGAGGCAGAGCGGACAGAAAGACCAATCAGGAGATTAAGTGAGGTGATGTACGGTAGCACATGCGCAGATATGCAGGTAGACGTAATTGGGGAGTGTCTGAGTAGTAAAGCATGTTGCGGTGTAAGATTAGTATTTCTGGCAAAGAGATTGCACACCGTATAGCAGTTAAAATCACACCGAGTTGCTGCCTCAGCGAGAAATGCCGAATAATCAATCTGTTAGACGACATCTGGATGCTTTTACCCGAGGTCGAATCATTGGGAAGTTGGAGGAAGGTCGCAGTGTGACTGCAGAGTTCGGAATTATTCACACCATCGTTTCACGACTTTGGAGACAATTTCAAACTACAGGAACAGCTATCCGGGGGTTCAGTAGTGGTCGTCCACGAGGAACCACACCCGCAGATGACCGGTATATTGCCTTACAGGCCAGAAGAAACAGGCGGCAGACAGCGGGAGAAATCGCTAGACACACGGCACAGGCGACTGGACGACCGATATCGCGTTTTACCGTGGCCAGAAGACTGCACGGTGGTGGTCTGTTTGCACGACGCCCTGTACGGTGTGTTCCTCTAACGCCTGCCCATCGGAGAAGGCGTTCTCTATGGTGCCGGGAATACCGGAATTGGAGAGACAATGAATTGGGGATGAGTACTCTTTACAGATGAGAGCAGATTCAGTCTGAGTAGCGATTCTCATCGCATACTCATCTGGAGAGAGCGGGGAATCCGCAATCATCCCTCGAACATCATTGAAAGGGACATGTATGGAGGTGGCGGTGTTCTCGTTTAGGGAGGCATCATGCTTTGTAGTCGTACAGACCATCACATCTTCGACGCAGGTTCAGTCAACGTGACCCGTTATTGTAACGAGATTCTTCTTCCATATGTGCGTCTTTTTAGAGGCGCTATGGGTCCGCAGTTCCTTTTCATGGACGACAATGCACCATGTGATCGCACAATAGCTGCCGAACAGCTCTTAGAGAGTGAGGATATTGAACGTATGGATTGTCCGGGACGATCTCCGGATCTCAATCCCATCGAGCATGTATGGGATTTTCTAGGCAGACGCTTGGCAGCTCGTACCTTACCACCAGTAACGATTCCGGAGCTTCGATTGGCGCTGCAAGACGAATGGGCAGCAATGCCTCAACAACTCATTGACACCCTCATTCTAAGCATGGGCAGACGCTGTGAAACCTGCCTAGCAGTCAGGGGAGATCATATCCCCTACTAAAGAGTGGATATTTCTTGCTGGACACCCATCACAGGGATGTTTCGGCCTTCAGTCACATTGCGCTCCATGCTACTTTTTCAATAAAGCTTCTTTTATCCTCTGATTTCTCTTTTAGTAAGTGTTGCTTACATTACTCATGTCCTTACGTATTGGGGATCTTACGGTATTAAATGTGTTGATTTGGAATGCTTTTGTACAAAGTTATATTGAAAAAACCGTCTCGTCCTTAATTTTTGCACACCAGTGTATATAAGGAAAGCTGCTGGATAAGGTTACAATGTTTTAACAGTATTAAAGAATTAAAACTAGTAATATTAACGAACTCAACTACCATTTAAAGTAACATAAGAACATTCTATCTTTTGTTCTTAAAAAAGCAGTACATTTTATCTAACCAGCTAGTTAATTCCCTTAAGATATATCCATCCCTCTCAATAGTGGCATCAATAGAAAAAGTCTATTTAACTTGATGTTTTTCTTTGAAGCATGTTTCCAAAACTTTGCATTATTTTAAAAACAAAAGAACATCGTCAAACGAGAAATTCGTGAATTTTTCATGACCATGGATCGTTTACCCCTAAGCTACTTCTAAAGCAGTTTCAAAGATAAATACCAATTGTTTCAACTCATCGCGAGTATCTCTTCTTTTAAAGTCTCAGTTTTATTCCTCGGTTCACCGACCTTTAAAGGCGATTGAAGTCTTTATTTTGGACTTTAAAATATTTATTAGTAAAACATAAATTGAATTTTTGGAAATTTACTATTGCAAAATAATTTCTAAGAAATTTTCAGAATTTTAAATGTGTTGATTTGGAATGCTTTTGTACAAAGTTATATTGAAAAAACCTTCTCGTCCTTAATTTTTGCACACCAGTGTATATATATATATATATATATATATATATATCAGGCGTAGCTACCACTACATCAGTCGTACCAATTAAGCGGGGCCCCAAAGTTTTGGGGGTCCAAAAACGTACAAGCGAAATATCGCAAAATATTAAGAAGTCCTTAGAAAGGGCTCCAAAGGAGCTTTGATACAGGGCGCACTTAGAACTAGCTACGCCAGTGATTGATATATATATATACGAGGGGTGATAAAAAAAAGGTTTCAAGTTGAATAAAGAAATATTTAGACAGTAGTAAAAGTAGACAGAAAATACGAAAGGGCATTAAGAGGCATACGTGCCCATCACTTTTCGACATAATCACCAAGTCTGCTTAGGCATTTATCAGAACGGTGAACCAACTTGTTTAACCCGTCTTGGTAGAAATCAAGTCCTTGCCCATTGATCCAGGTCTCGACGGGTGTTTTCACAACCCTGTCTAAAGAGAATCGTCTGCCGGAATGATCTCCTTCAACCTCGGAAACATGAAATAATCACAGGGTGCCAAATCTGGATTGTGTGGAGGTGACTGTCGTCGAAAAACTTGGCCGTCTGCTCCATGCCATATTGTGGTTTTTGACATCCTGTGTGCCTGAATAAAAAGAGCGACACCATTTCGATACATGTTGATACTTACCTGGCACTGGAGTTAAGTTACCTTTGATCACAAAAGAGGATCTCCCGAGCAGAGGCCAGCCATTGCACTTGGGGCGAAGGAGGGTGTCCACCTCGCGGAAACCCGCTGGTCGCCTTTTTCATACTTGTTTAATTTTTCCCCTACTGGACATTGCGTCACTACACATCATTACACACACTCTCACCCCCCCATGGGCAGCCATTTGAGCCAATATCCTCACTACTCTGCATTCAAATTGGAAGACACTCTCTCTTCCACCAGATTCCAAAACCGAGCCACCTAAGATCTTCACCTCGAAGCCCCGCCTACCGGCCCACCGCCACTCGTCCAATAGCCAAGCTCCTACACTCCAGCATGAAAATTCAACTTTGTCATGACCAATATAGAACTTTTTTCTTTCCAGGTACGGGTCTGAGGGTTCCCAGAAACCCATGCACCCGAAAACGTATCCGTAGATCCGCTGCATGTTGTCTGCTCATTGCTTGTTCACTATAAACTTCCCCGATTTATTACTGTAAGTGTCAGATGTGACACATTCTTTGCCCATAAAAATTAAACTACGGCTCGAACTTCCAATTTTCTAATCGTCTTGCCATTTCAAACGACCTGAACCGTCTGGGAACATACACTACCTACTCGTACACCAGCTGTATAAGTAGCGCCATTTGTCTCCACTCTGTAGAAATAAAATTTCTCCGCTATATGTAGTTTTCAAATGCTGAGGCTTGTAACCTTTTTTTCTGATCATCATTTGTGTATATATAAGCCAATTTACTAAAAACCATTTTTACTTTTTTAGCTAATAAAAAGGCACCATCGTAAGAGTTTCTAAAAGCTTTTCTTGAGATTGAAAATATCCTTCGAGAATTTCATAAAATCAATGTTACCTATCGAATTCCTACTTTCGGTGTTTCTTTTCAACAACATAAAAATGTTATTTCTTCGGCACAAATTATTTTGTAAAGAAGTTGATGCATAAGAAAAACTACTCTAAAATTCAAGAGAGAGAGAGAGGATGCTTCTCTTTTCTGTAAAAGAAAAACATCTTCAATACAGAAAAGAGCGTATAATCAAGATTAAAAGTAAATTTATTGTGAAAAACTGTTCCGGATAAAATCTCGAAAAAACCGTACTTACATAAATTGTAATCACACGCGAGTAAATCCCACTATTGATTAAATAAACAAAATAATTTTGGAGGAATATTTTCAGAAGTAGAAGAGGATCTTATGGAATAAAATTAGCATGTATCTAAGATTCAATTACTTTATCATTTGAATACAGTTTTGCTGGCTCAATTTTAATACGTGCTTATACTTTTTATCTCTCACAAACATAAAATATCCTTTTTTTATAACAGCACTCATACTATTATTAGACATGTATAGTGGTGACCTCAGTATACGTCCATTTTAGAATCTATCCAAGTTGATATATGTTCTAATTGGTTGCGAAAATGTTGCTTAGAAAATTATTTATATTTATATTACGACTTGTTGATATCAGATAGCGTATGTTTGCGACTCCATCAATTTTATTCGATTTTGACACAGTATAACTTCTGATTGACATAGCACGGTTAAAAGCATTGTATAAAACAAAACTCTGCTTGGAGGAATTTGTAAGCTGATGCAGTGACTAAAAAATACTTTGAAGATATACCTATAATGGATGATATTGTCTGTCTGCGCCGTTCCGTGGATCTAAGAGTGATGATAATATAATTTAGCTGGATGAGAGGTACATAGAAAAGGATCAATCAGGAGATGCTGGAACTTAAACAAGAGGAACACAAGGATAAGACAGATACAAACTCTTTAGTGAAAGAGAATAAATATAATTAATCGTTAACTAAGTAAATAATTGGCTAGTGGAAGCATGTCTAAAATTTCAAGAAGAAATATGACCTTGAAGTCTAAACAGAGCAGGAAAACATTATTTAGAATCACCAAACAATATCCATTTTTTTTTCCGTCCTGTGAAGGAAGAAGCAAAGCCATAGTCATATTCAAGTAGAGGAAAAAAATGTGAAAGTGACAATCAAATTCTGTTTCCTTTCCATTTATTTTTCCTACAATTTCTTTTGTATTTATGACTTTATCACTTTGTAGTGTTTAATTAATTTCATACAGGGCAACATGTTACAATAGGCTATCCACGAGGTCAATCATCTTTAACTCGGGTTTTCTTCCTACAACCAAATTGATACTTTGAGTTTGAACAATAAATGAACACTATTACTAAATGACGTATAAATAATCAATGCGATACTGAATAGATATTATGTGGGCAATTTTGCCACGATAGTACTGCCATAATTATAGTTGCTTATTCCTGAATTACAGTCGTTATTAAAAATTTGTAGAAGATTTGTCTTCAGCGAGATCAAAGGTTGCATCTCGTTAAAGAAAAATACCCGCTGTTTTTAATAATTACTGTTTTGTCTAGATGTAGCGTACTTGGATCTAACGCTTAAATAATAAAAAAAAGAATTATTGTAAATATCTATTGGTCGTCGATTCGTGTCTGACTTAATGGATCCCTACGGCGTTTGAATTCATCCGAGTAACTGGTTAATGTGAACGTGACTTCCACCTCAGCCAACATAAGAAGGAGACGAGAGGCTTCCAATAACAAAAGGTTTTTCTTCCATAAAAATGAATTTATGATTTCCATCTTATTTTTCAAGAGAAAACTTTATTTCGTATGCATACTGTTTATTTAATGACAAAGGGTGTATATTAATCACTTAAATGACTTTATGTGCTCTGTTTGTGCATTACTTTAAGGACTCAATTCATCTACAATACGCTGTATAAGTAAAAACGTTTATGCATTGATATTTATCCTGTATCTTATTGATTTGCAATTTTATGAAGAGAATACAAAAGCATTACCCTGAAATATTCTATTGTAGTATTTTTCTTAATTTTGTGAGGAAACATTTCCAAGCTGAATATTAAAAAATTTCAGATACGCAAAGTATGAAAACATTTTTGGAATTAAATTCCTTTTTTATTAAGGTTATTAAATACTAATGAAGTTGTACTATCACTTAGCATATCACTCATGAAATAATTTGGGAGGGAGGAATAAGAAATGAATAAATCTGGTGAGAAAATACGATTCAACATGGAAAAAATTCCGCGATTATTCATAGATTATGTAGATAGTTATACATACATCGTAGATCAACTGACAGAATGATATTTTCTAAATGCGTACGAAAAGACACACTGGATCACTTTTAAATTCACTTTATCTCACTGAAAAACGTACGTGTGTGTGTGTGTGTGTGTGTGTGTGTGTGTGTGTGTGTGTGTGTAATGTGTGTGCGTGTGTGTGCGTGCGTGGCATTATGCGTGTGCGTGCATCGTGTGTGCGATGCGTGCGTGTGTGTGTGTCAATGTGTGGTAATGATAGTAGTATTGTGTGTGTGGTATTGTTAATGGTAATGCGGTAACCTTGTATTGTTTGTGTGTGTGTGGTGTGGTATTGTGTGTGTTGTGGATAAGTAACCGCAAACTTTGGCAGGTGTGTAATTCTCCTTTACCTGTATATCACTAACGCACAAAGATTTCCATCAAGGAAACGACTGTCTGAAGATTGTTTCAAATTACAGATTCGTCACTCAAGATAAAACCAGAGGTGTGGAGCATTGATCAGTTCAGCCTCCTTTAATTGATTTTCATAAATATCTTAGGAATACATCAGCTTTTTCACACATAAGGAGAATTTTAAAAAGTAGTTGGATTTAATCATACATTTTCAATTACAAATACCTGTTTGTATTGTCATGCAAACGTTTAAACCATAACAGAAAATTTTGAGAAAGTAATACTTTCTATTTTGTCAAAATTGACAACTTAAAAGTTCTATTTTCCCTAAACTACTAGTTATTACCATAAATATCTAAATGAATTATCACTAAACTAAAAAGCAAAAAGATTAAAATAATAAATTGTTTAATATATCTTGGCTACACATATTACATGCTATTCTCAGATGACGATTTTGATAAGTAACAGAATTATTGTTAATAGAAATTATTTAGTCAACAATGATGAAATTGAATAAAATAAGTTATTTCGTCAACAATGATAAGTGAATAAAATAAGTTATTTCGTGCTGTGGTAAGTGAATGAAATGATTATTTAGTCAAGGGCAGGAACGTGCAATATAATCTAAAATTACAGAATAAACAAGTGGTTGTAAATTTAAATCTGTACACGATGACAAAACATTCACAGTACTGATAACAAAGTTCTTTCAATTAGGATATTATTGAATATTTCTTTGATTAATATATATATATCAGAAATTCCCAGACTTTTAAAATTCCCATTTTAAAGGCTAAAAATAAAGGGTGTGGGTGAAAACGTAATTAAATTAAACTTTCTGTTTACGACGTTTGTTACTATCATGATCTAACAAACGTGTTCTCACCCGTCAGTACATTTGACTGTCTTCAGCGCAATGTTACATAATAGCTCTAACGCTATAATATATTGTCAAAACAAAAAGCTCACTATATAGTGTTTTATGGGACATTTGGTGCTAAAGACTCCTACAATTTGTAGTTTTCTTGTAACACAAATTGACAAACTACTAACAATTTAGATGTATAAATCAGTGAGCCTTTTATTTAATGTTATAATAGTTTTATCTTTTCTGAGTGAAATGAGTGGCTTTAATTAAATAAATAATTTACAACGATTCTATTTTCAAAATGTTGTTGAAAAAATGTATTTTAAAAACAATTGATGGATCTCTATTATTATGAATTTGTGAATTAATTTTATATGTCTACACGGAGGTAATCTAATTAAGTGATATTAACTGCACTCATTTCTGGCACTATAATAATACCAATATTCATCAGCTAACATAAAAATTCGTCAACTTTATGCTAAAAATCAAATAATTACTTCTTTTATTTATGTAGTATAAATTAATCTTTAGATTCGACTTGTTTTTCTTTGAAGCCCACTGCTAGATACTTTGGGATTAAAATTAACATTACCTTTTCAGTTATTTACTCAACAAAATCTTCTATAAATCTCTATTTAGTTATAAATATATAAGTGTAGAGACACACTGCTATTAAAAATTCTCCATTTTCCACTTCTATTAACTATTAATGGCAATTTTTAATATTATTTTTGTTAAACAATAAATTTTCAAAAGCTGAGCCTAATATTTAAGTAGTGACAAATATATCTGTATATACCATGTTTGAGTAAACCCCAGATTATGGGTTCGATCCAGCAAGTTGTGAATTTTGAATGCAGAAAATGAAAAGGGCTGTATCTATTAACATTCAAACACAACAACTTTCACACCTTCAACTCCAATAAATTAATATAAGATTCCTGCGTGTATTGCAATTATTAATAGTTATTTGTTTTGTATTATATAAGTATGTACATATCAATTTCATACAATCAGTCAGTATTCCTGAGATAATGGATCAAGTCTGCAATTCTCTTAATTTCTTACCAATTATGAAATAAAATACTAGGAGAGTTTTCGTGTAAATTAAAATTAATTTTCTTCATTTCGCGTCTGTTCAGTAATATGGTTGCTTTAAGCAATCAATGTACTTTTCTTTTGGATTAAGTTTACCGCTTAAGAGTTAGCGCAGTAAAATTAAACTATTTTTGTTAACTATTATTCTAGAAAGATATTACTTTAAAAGCGGCTAGATAATCTGTTGTATGATAAACTGCAATACTTTCTAATAGAAATAACAGCAAAGAAGCCTTCATATCTTTAAGCCGCAACTTTGTCCTGCGCGAAGAATTTCAAGGATATATTAAGTTCAGCTTAAAAGATCTATAAAAACTGCTATAACGGTTTAGCTCTTGAACGAAAATTATATTGACAGCAATATAAGTGCATCGAAAACTATCTCATCATCAGCCGGAACCAAGTTCTCATGCAGAAGGTTCCGGCACTATAATAATAGATATGAACCTGTTTATCTAACCCAATAAAGAAGTGCGATAAGGCCTTGAACAAACTGTAGGGCAGAATTTCAGAAATAATTTTATTCAGAGGAATTATTTTCTTCAAGCACTCACGAATTTGAAAGCAATTTCATATTTGACTTCTTATTTGTTGCTGACAAACTTCCTTCTGCCATAATTGTGTAACAATTACTTACTTAAAAAGTTAAATGTTTTAAATCTTAAGAATATCGCAAATATAGTAAAAACAATATTTATGAATCTAATGCAAAATTAAGTATTATATTTCAGAAACTTTGATAGATGTTGTGGTTCAAACATTATATGTGGAAATTAGTAAATTTACATCAGTGAACAATATCTCACGAATAAACGTAGCTAAAAATAGCAGGGTTATTCATTCAAATGAAAAATCAAGTATACCACAGATCAAGCACAGAATCCACCCTTTTAAATATGTCAAAGGGTGAGGTCATTTGTTTATTTTATTTTCATATTTTGAGATATTTATCAATAAACATATAAGTATTATACATTTTAGATTCAGAAAATATGCGCATTTTCAAAACTGAAAAATCGATTTTGAAAGTATATGATGTCTGTGTAATTCTTTATAATATGAACGTTGTAAAACCTTGACAAGATAGTCATTTGAAATCCTTTTCTGTGACTGTTCTCTGTTAGATATTCAATTCTTTTATAAAACATTCATCATTCTTCAGTTTATTATGAGACAATTTTTACAGGAATTAAAATACTTATTTGATGGGATAATCTTTATCTGTAGCCATTGAAAGACTGATGAAACATAGTATTTAAATCCTGTTTTATTTATACAATTAAAGCAAAAACAAGTCAAACACTGATTAAAGATACAGCAAAAGCGCCTTTTCTTCGATTCCGAAATCTAGCTGGTTAAGCTTCCTAAACATAAATCTTTAGAATCATGTGATTTCCGTTAATGAATACTATTGTGGTCAGAATACAGTATGCAATATTACTATCTTATTTTAGAAAAGGGCGAACGCTTTCGTGGAGATAAAATTGTGCTAAAAAAGGATATTTCCCGTTAGGTGGTTGAGCTAACGCATTATTTATCTTGTGAAGTCTTGGAAGTCTCAAAACCATCACGTATTAAACAACAGAAAACTTGAATGGTTAATTATTATACATAAGTGTAAAAAAGTGTATTGCATATAAGTGTGTCTGGTGTTCAAAGTTAAGAGAATTTTTAGATTTTGTTGATTATCTCTAGAACTACTTGACAGATTTTACTAAAATTTAATATGTATAAAGTGCTAATATAATGCAAAAAATACCATTCAAAAGTTAAAATAAACTCTCACGATCGTGCGTAGCACTCATCAAAGTCGGAAGGTATGAATCCGCAGTTGAAGAAAATAACAAGAAAAAATTGGAAAATAGGATGCTAGGCTTCCCTCTTTTTCAGATAAACAGGCTTTACACCGGGAATAAGAGAATGTTTGAGTTCCTGTGACAATTAACTCCACTCGTTCAACAACTCTGTTTTTTTTTTTTTTTGGTCTTCTGGTATTGAAAGTTCCACTTGCCCTCTCCAGAACGTCCAAGGCTTGCTCTACACGGGTTAGGTTTGGAGATTTAACTGGCCGATCCGTTCCTCACTTTCCAGAAATGCTACCCAAACCATGAAACCCCCACTATTGTAATGGTCGATTTTTTTGGATATTGGAGGGAAGGTAGCGGGTTCTATCTATATGAAAGTACGGTGAGAATACATTAGAGAGAAGCAGGGACCCGCTATCTGCTCTCAAATTTCCAATAAATCAACCATTACAATAGTGGAGGCTGAATGGTTTGGGCAGGCATTATTTTGAATGGCCTCACACACAGAGTCTTAGCAAGAGGCACTGTGACTGCTATGTGTTATATGGATGAGGTCATGGAGCGCTATGTTCATCTTTTTTACGGGTGCAGTTGGCCCTGATTTTATTTTAATGGATGCCAACTTGAAGTATATTGAGCTCATCTAGTCGATGAATTTCGAAATGTGAGGATATTCGCGGAATAGATTGGCCAGTTAGATCACGAGACCTCATTCGTGTAGAGCCTGTCTGGGACGTTTTGGGGGAGGCCAATTGAAACTAACAACACCCCTCCGAGAACCATCCAAGGCCTGAATATTGAGATGCTGAAAGAGTGAGGTTAATTGTCACAGGAACTCATAAATTCTCTTATTTTCAACATAAAATCACGAAGTGAGGCCTTTTTATCTGAAAAAGAGGGTCATAACTGTATTAACAAATGTTTTTTGTTATTTTCTGCAACTGCTGTTTCTTACCTTCCGACTTCGATGAGTGCTAGTATGTATTTAAACTTTTGAATCGTTATTTTCTTACATTATATCAGCCCCATATACTTACATTAAAATCATTAATAGTTCATTAAAATAATTCATTAAAATCTGTCTGATAGTTCTAGAGATAATCGACAAAATCTAAAAATTCTCTTAACTTTGTGAACGCCAGTATATATTCGTAATGTATATTTCTTAATTTCAAAGGAATTGCAAGAAGCTTTGTAGTACAATGTATTTAAATTGTACGATTGGTATATGTTTTTTAATTATATTACGAATACAACTTTTTCATCGTTTGGCAACAGAGTGTTCCTGTTATTCGATTCAAACAAAGAAAAGAAAGAAGTTAATATACTAAAAATATCAAATTATAAAATATTTAAAAATTACACTGTTGTAAACTTTTTGTATTTTTTTAAATATTTCAGCTTATTTTATTTATATGATACGTTATAAATCCCCAAAAAATAGAAATAAAATAGATCAGCAAATCTCTGATTCAAGTACTTTTCTAAAATAGTAGTAATTGAAATCGACTAACTGAAGCAATTAAATTTGATGTGAGCATCTGAAGTGATTAAAGTCGACCTAATTAAAGCAATTAAATATTTTCTAATTAAACTTTCTTAAGTACTACTTAAAATCGTTCCACAATCGATAATCATCATCGTATTACATGCTACAAGCACAATTTTTGCATTTAATCGTATTGTTACTCGCATGCATAAAACTTACTATTACATGACTAAGAAAAAATATAGATGTAACTAAATCTTTTTCCTTTTTGTTCTTGAAGCTAATGGAAAAATAAATTTTATATTTAAATATTAATCAAAGATAGGTACACACAAGCTAAACATAATCTTTAAAATCAAGTTACTTTAACTTCTTGTTTTCTTTTTAGAAGAGCTGTTACAGAGAGCTATCCTAGAAATACATGTATTCTCTCTATGCATAGGTTAATCCTTCGCATATAAAATAAAATATTGCATATAAAGCAGAACTCCAAAGAACTAAAGAATTTAATAACGTAACGTAAAGCCTTGAAAATATGTTCTTTCAAAACTGAAGCATCTATTAAATTTAGGAAAGGATCAATAATCTACATTTCATAAACGAAACGCCTCTTCCTCTGTTTTATTCTAATTTTTTGAAAAATTTAATTTAGATCGATGCTGTTAGAAGTAGATGTAGTTTAAGAAATAAATATTCAAAGAGTTTGATTTGAGTTTATTACGACCTTTTTATAAGCTTCACTTGTATAGAACGGAATCTTTGAACTCAATTTTTACCCACTTTAAAAGGTCAGATTAAATTGAAATTTTGCTCACTTGTTCAGGACAGATGATAATACAACAATTTAATTTGCTCCATTGTTCTGATCAACATCATCAGGATTAACGATTTCCCATTTTCTGATCCTATTTCGCATCTGGCGACTAATCTTGGGTCCCCTTTCCATATTTGGCGACTAAAATATTAAGTTACAATTTAATTTGGTTAATTGTAAAAGGGTGGTTTTTTTAAACTTTTTTAAACAATCATTTATTTTTAAGATTATAAAGAAAATTAAAATGAAATTAAAAAAAGCAAGAAAACTAATCTCGAAGGATGGAGTATTTTCAGAATTTGAGTCATACCATCTAGAAGAAAACAAGATAGTTTGAAATTATGAAAGTAATTAAGTGTCAATAAATAGTTGTTACGCTTATAAACACATATAGCTAAAAATATAAATTATGAACCTGAAAATTTCTTTTACAATTCTCGACAAACTCTCTCTTGAGTCGATAACTCGAGTACCAGTCTATTGAAAACGTGCCGTGTAAGAAGCTGATACATTTTAAATATGTCGAGTTTCAAAGTCCTCATGACGGAGTGATGAGGAAGTTTGGAATTTGAGATGCCAGCTCAAGTCACGTGACTCTTCAATGGAGTTCTAAAAATACGATTTCATTCACCAATAGCCTTCATGTAATTTCCATTTTCTTCGTTCATAGTTAGCCCGTATATCTCTCGAACAATAAATAATAAACCAATGTATAATGCAAATAATCAGGCTAAATGCATTGAGTTCTAAAGCAGGATAAATAAAAATTGATTTTCTTTTTTGACATAAGTTCTCAGGAATTGCTAAGGCACACTGGGCACCAGCGAAATTGCTTCTTAGATGGAAGTACCCAATCCTGAATCAATTTAAGTTGCTGAGCTCAAATATCACATTGAATAAAGATTATTGTCTCTAGTTGGAGAGATATTTGCGTTTTTCGCCAGATAAAGGGGCTCTAATATAAAGTAATATATGCATCATCTATGAAAAAAAATGGACGGTTGTATATATGAACTCGCTTTACTCCAACACCATTCAACCGATCACTATGAAAAGTGGCATGTATATGTATTTTTTGAGAAGGTTTTTGTGTGCTATCTTTTTGTTGCAACTCCCCACCAGGTGGTGCTACAGCATATCGACTTCTGCACCGTTCAATCAATCGCCAAGTTGACAACAGGGTCTCCAAAAATGATGCCAACTGGTCTCTATCGCCAAAATTTCGCTATGTTTCCCTTGAATCGCCGTTATAATGTAAGTAACGGAGTTGCTTGCGAATATTACAATTTTTGACATGAAATAATTACAACAGAAAGTAGTATTAATGTATCACACATCCTGATATAAATTTTTTACACTATTGTAAACGTTCGTTACATAAAATTTGTAACAGTGTGTTACTTTTGCTTAGCAGAGGTCAGCTTAGGGAGGTGTTTTCTAAAATTGACCCACAAGAGAGTTACGGGGCGTTATAAATAAAAAAAAATCCTTTTTATCAGCTATTAGATCCACAGACTTAACATTTAACAAATAGGGCTTTTTTGTTCAGCTAAAATATGCAAAAAGCTTTTTTTTTTTGTTTAATTTGCAATTCACGTAAAATTAACTCATTAAAAACTTCTTTATCCTTCAACCTGTATTATTTAATTTTTCAATTCCTCCATGCGAAGAACGGGTATACCAGCTGGTATATTATATTATCTATTTTATTATTTATTGTATTATTCAGTTATTTTAAATTACATTTAAAGAACATATCATATACATCACTAAAATCTAATATAATATAGTTCTACACCTATATAATATAAGGAATTTAGTAAGACAAATACATGCTTACGAGATTCACCACCAGCTACTTCCATCAAAAAAAAAAAAAGAAGAAGAGAACTATTGAATTCTCTAACACACACATACCATCTGCTCTGCAACCTGTTTCATATGGCAAAGCCAAGGTTCATGGCAATATTGGCTGTATATTGTCGTACACTCATCAGAGATGTTCCCCATGTCCATTACAAGTAGAGGGTCAAAAAAAGTCGAAAGTCCGAAGTGAATAAAGGTATTTTTTATATTTATCATAATATACATATGCACTTTTCTGAACAATGCGTAGGCATTACAAAATAACCGTAATCAATTCAACTCGTTTTTTAAAAATATTCGTGTTTAGCGCATTGAATTCATGACGAATTGAGTATATTCTTCTTGGAAGCAGAAACTTTTTAAAAATCTGTTGTCCAGTATAATAAGCCCTATAGAAGCGTGAAATATCAAACAAGAACAAATTCCACGAATTGTTAGCATTTTCAGTAACAAAACTTGTTGCATTTATTTCACCTTAGAGTAAAATATACATCCCCATTTATTAATGAAATTATTTTATGTTCATAATTTAAATAATGTAATACCATAAGTCGAATAAATTTAAATTCATGTGTGTTTTCTATATACTTTAAAAAACCGAAGTTTAAAAGTATGTTAAAGTATTACTTTTAATTGTTAGAGATTACTTGGAACTTTTTTTGAGGGGGGTGGTTGTATTTTAAGTTATTAACTGCTTTATTTTCATAAATATTTTTCCGAATGTTTAAATGTCAAAGTGATTAGTCAAATTGATGTTTTCTAAAAGAGACTGTAGTAAGAAAAGTAAGCAAAATGGTTTTAAGTATCTGACTCAGCGATGACACATTTTAATTTTGGACATACTTATACATTTGTTAATATCAATACTTGTTTCGATTAAAAATTGCTTTAAATTTGAAGAGTAAAACTTTAATTAATTTAAAAATTTCCAAACAGTTTCAATTGTTACCGTTAAAGCTCGAAAGCCTCTAATATGTAGATTCCCTAGATAATCTACAAATTAAATGATTTGATCTGTTAAAGTGCGTAATCAAGAGTTTCCCGTATTGGAAATAGGTAATCCTCATATTGGTATCCTCATAAATCCTCATATATCATCATCTCCATATCCTTAACACTAGATTCACAGAATGAGCCGTGGGTAGCCTAGTGGTTAAAGCATCGGACTCCAGACCGGAAAGTCTGGATTTGCTGCCGATGCCACAAATACCCTCATAGTACACACGGAGTACGTGCTCGTTAAATCAGTGGGTGCGAAAGTCTTGTGGGTGGTCGCAGCAGAAACCACAGGTACAGGGGTCTGGAGAATATTTCCCTCCCCTCCAATTCCATGCCTAAATTGTGGAAGTGGAGATAGGTGGTGCTGCAATCTGTTGTGTAAGAACCGAGCCAAATCGTACTGTCACCTGCATGGTGCTCAAAGATAAAAGCTAACGACAGGCGTACACCTAGCCCTTGCCACGATGAATTTCGTGGGCCTCGATCTGATACCGTCAGATAGGTGGCATTAGAAACAACAAATTCACGGATGTCGGTTATGTACCTATTTTTACTGAAGGGAGCCAGTTTGACTCATACAAGGAAATTTAAGTCTTTTGCAAAGAAAATAGTTTCAAATCAATTTAAACAAAATATTTATTTTTAAAAAATTCTTTAAAAACTATTTTTACACATAAATTTTGTTTTTTAAATACATTTCCCAAAAACATTTCTATTACATTTAGCACAAAGTTTTTTGCCTCTATTTCTATTGCATGATTCTTGAATTTGACAGTTCTTCCGTGGGTCAGTAGTATGATTTTTTGTCATTGGAATGGAAGTGTTTTCGACTTTTTCTCTATATTTACTTCTCACCTCTTCAAGCAATTGAAAAAAATCTTTTCTTGAAATTTTTACTTGAGTTGTCTCTTTTCGTTCAATGTTTCCCATAAAGTCCCATCATCAGCTTTTTCAGCTGAAATTTCTTTATCAGAAGATGTATCGATAGTGACAAAATCCCTTTCGGTTTCAAAATCAGAATTGATATATGTAACCCCCTCTCTGACTCTTTTTTTTTTTTTTTTTGCTAGAAGCTACATAATGAAAATCTTCATCTTCTGCTTGAAAATATAATTTTATCAACTTCCTCCTTTGATTCAATTTCAAAATCACTTTGGTCTAAATCAATTACATCTGATTCATTATCTGATTGGTCTTTTTGTGTTTTGATTAATTTTTCAATAAAAGAAAATTTTTCTGATTTTTTCCATAATAGTAACCCTAGATAATCAGATAAAAACAAGATCAATAGTAATACCTTTTACGAATAAATTACAAAATTACGTTCGCGAATCAAACTTTTCTTGTAAAAAATTAATTTCACAAAATTATAAATTATATATGATTTCACTAAAAATGAATTACCCACACGCGATGCATAAATCGAAATGATAACAAAAGTGAGTAACATGCAGCGGAGTAGTGAAAAAAAAGTGACGATATGGCTCTCACATACACACAAATATTATATGTAAGGAATGCAAATTGAGAAGATAAACAAATCACGGGCGACTTGATTGTTGCCCAGGCTTGATATGAGCAATAAATTTCATGTGTTATGCGATAAACTGTTAAATCATTCTATGAATCAAATTGACTCACAACCGTTAAATTAGGTATACCACATTCGATAATGCGAAACGAAGGGTTCTGCGGGGAAGAGAAATTAAAATTTACATATATTTCATTACTTCACTAAAAACCAACATATGTTTTTTAAAAATATATTAAAGTTTGACATATATATGTATATAGTAATCAAATTTTTAATGAGTCAAATTGGCTCAGTCTTTAAATTTAGGGTTAATGTTCAAAAGTTTGTTTCTCATTTCCTTTATATTAGAAATTTGGGATTGAACGTTCTCTCATCGCAGAATAATTTATTCTAACCATTTAGAGACAGAGTGGCAAAGAAATTAAATGCATTCTGTAAAAGTCTCCTCCAATTAATTTACAATAAATTTAACAGCGACGGATAGTATCCTCTGGGAACAAATTAAATGTTAATAATTCTAGTATTACAAAGAATAGCTGCAGGTACTGATATAACAATCGCAACCACGATAAAAGAAATTATAGTTCACTAAATTTCATAGTCGATTAAGACCCTGTAAATAAATAACATGATGTCAATATCCTTAACAGCAATAATATTTTAAATTTTTTAACTATTTGCATTGTACTTTTTTATTTAATTTAGAATTGATTCTGTTAACTAATGTGTTGATTGTTCGATTGTATTAATTTTTTTCTTCAAGTACTAAAGAATGAATAAACAACATTTAATGTAAGCTTACAGAAACGTTTTGCTGTTGTTCCCCCACAATAATCTTATTTTCACTTTAACGAGTGCCCAGTATGTAAAGTGAGAAATGAAACAATTTTCTGTACTTAATGGATCATTCTCGTTAATGTGCAGATTACCTAGATAATCTTCTGATTAACTGATTTTTACACTTAGGTGGAAAGTGAGTGAGCGAATATTATCGTCACACTGTTTAGATACACGAAGGCTTTCAGAGACGGACCTCGTAATTTTGAACCATGATCAACTGAGAAGGACGACACCTGAATTGGAACCCCCATTCCTAACTAACACACCACACCAATGGGATGACTGATTTAACGTGCATCGCTTCTTACGCAGCGGGTCTTCAGTGATACTTGGCTTGAGCTCATGACACTCCAGTCATGAGTCCGTTACCTTGACCACTATGCTATCGCGGCTACTGCACTCTAGTTGTAAAAAGTTAACTAAATATCTATCATTATGTACTTTGTACATAAAAAGATTCCAAACATATTGAGGCATTTAAGATTCTATTATTAGCAATTTAAAAGCTATTTTAATTTAAATTATGATACTTCATTATTTTTAAATGTATTGTCATATTGAAAATGTAACGAATACTTATAAATTTGAACAAAGTTCTAAAAGTAAATTTTATATTAATAAAATTAGGTTCTGTAACCTAGGAAAATTGTACAAGAATAATAAAAAATTTGAAATACATCCCCTTTTAAAAACGACAGATCCTCAAAAAAAATATTTTGTTATGTACGGGGAACTTCTCATTTAACGAGAATATAATTCTTTCCAGATCTTACTCATAATGCGAAACACTTGTTAAACGAAACCTTTTTTCCCATATAAATTAGAGTAAACTATAGTAATGACTTCCCGCCCAAGAAAAAAACACTAAAAGTTTTACGTATAATGTTTATCCAAATAAAAAATACATATACATAGCAAGGGGAGTATATACAGAAATTTCCATCTTTTCTTCTTTCGAGAAATGAACCAAACATTCGGAAAACAAAAAAATATATAAATAGTTAGCTTGTTATTTATTATATTTATCTATTTTATAATTAAGCGTTATGGTCTGTCTCTGTAAATGATGCTTCAAAAATAGTTGAAAAAGGAACAGCCATAAAAAATGTGTTGATGCAAAACTACTACCTTATTAAGGTCATGTTTCTTAATGCATGTTGCAACAATTTTCCATGCATTCAGCATTTCTCTTACGGCATATATTTTTCTTATATCGTGTTATCTTACCTCATTGCGATACTGCTACTCTTCCTCCTCCTATGACACATTTAACTTTCAATATTTCTTGCTCTGAAATGCAATGCAACTCCATAAACTCTTCAGTTTGGATATGCTCTACTACAAACTGATCGCGCGCGATAGAACTGTTATCCTGATCCTATATAAAGATACTATCTTGTTCAATGTGAACTCCTCAGGTAATATCTACCACATGATTCAATTCAATTCTACAACACTTTTCGAGTTAAGCTTTTTCCAAAGAGAGAGTGTAAGGCTTCTTAAAGTCAGAATAACCTGCTGATTCATAGGCTAAAATATAGGCAACTGAAAAACTGGGTGTTCATGAATTTCAGTTCAAGGAGGATAACTTGTAAGACTGGAGGTTGAAGAGGAGTATTGTCCATAGCAAATAAGACTTGGAATGGCTAATTCACCCAAACCAAATACTTTTTTTTCATAAAAAGAGCAAACATTTCAATTATGATCCAATCAATAAAAATGTCACATGTCCCACAAATCTTGTAGTTGAACTTCCATATCATAATTACCCTTCTCTTTTGAACATTACACTTCCTTACTGGAATTTTTGAGTGATAACAAGCAGCAGTTCAATTGCTTAATGCATGGCATAGACTGCCTCACAAAATATATACATATATATAAGAGAGAGAGAGAAAGAGAGAAAGAAAGAGATTTAGAGAGATGTAATATGTAATTAACCTAAACTTACTTGTGAGAGATTCTATTTTATGATGGGCTTGAACACTCCAAGACTGCGCTTGACAATTAATTTCTACTTTACAAGCCTAACGGGAAAAAGCCCTAACATTATCCCCCAAAACTCAAGCTCTTCAGATTTTTTTAATCAAGATGATGCAAGATGATAAATAAACGAAATCTCAGAAGAAACAAAAGCTGCTTCAAGAACGTCATGAAAACTGAGCATGTTAATATCTTGCTTTGTGTGTTGTTGTTGCTTATGCCACCTGATTGACAGTAACATCACTCAAGGTCCACGAAATTCATTGTGGCTAAGGGCTAGAATTTTACGCCTGTCGTTAGCCTAAGCTTTGAGCCCCATGAAGGTGACAGTACGATTTGGCTCGGTTCTTACACGATGGATTGCAGCACCACCTATCTCCACCTCCACAATTTAGGCATAGAATTGGAGGGGAGGGAAATATTATCCAGACCCCTGAACCCGTGGTTTCTGCTGCGACCACCCACAAGACTTTCGGACCCACTGATATAACGAGCTCGTACTCCGTGTATACTCGGAGGGTATTTAGTGGCATCGGGCATCGAACCCAGGCTTTCCGGTCTAAAGTCCGATGCTCTAACCACTGGGCTACCCACGGCCCTGCTTTGTGTGTTACTAGTTGTTTTATGTTCATGAAGTTTTAAAAGTACCAATCTTAATTCATCCCTCAACAACTGCAAATAAATAATGTATTTCATCAAGTAAGATGTCTTTTTCGAGTGCAAATTATCATGCATATATACACAGTGAGAGAGAGGAGAAAAAGAAAGAGTATATATTGAGAAAGATGAGGCCAAGAGCAGTGTTGATTTATTAGCTAGTGATTGATTTTTTCCCCTTTTCATCTCTGCTTGAAAGAAAAGTAGTAATTCCAGAAAATCAATTACTGGATAACAACAAAAGTCTTTATCGAATCATTATCTTTAATGAAAGAGTTTGTTATCTGATAAAAAAAATTGTTGCAGCTATTGATCCGTTTCTACCATCGAGAATAAATGAATTGAGAGATTCTTTAGCAGGCAAGTCAGAATCAGGTCAAGTTTGCAAAATCATAATTAGTGCAATAAGTCAAATTTAAACATATGTGGCTAATCTGATAATCTCGAAAAACGGATAAGTGAGAAAAAGAAGTGACACAAACTATATATATATATATAATATATCACTCTTCTAACTTCTACAATACATCATGTAGAAGAACTCTGTGTGAGGTTCAATTTATTTTGACACTCAAATATCTTTAAATATTCATCGCACAAAAAAAAGAAAGTTCACTATTTTGCATAATGAATATTTCAAGAAAACATTCGTGTTTTTATTTTCCTTTTATTAACGTCGCACATTGAAGCTACACAACAGTTATTGGCGACGGAACTTATAATTTTGAACCTTGATTCAGTGACGACACCTTAACTGATACCTCAATCTTAAACCTTCCACACCACGTTGAATGTAAGCCTCGACAGAGATTTTAGGGAACATGGAACGTTTTCAGCAAAAAATTTTAATTTAAGGATTTTTAAATTTTTTTTGGTGGCCTCTTATGTGTGTATACTATATAAAACAGATTCTGTGCTCAAAATTTCATAAAAAATTATCCATTTAATTTTTTAAGGAAAAAACTTAAAATTTGTGAAATGATTTTACTACAAAAATGTAGGTACACACATGAAATTTGATTTACAAGTACGTCAAACTATGCGTAACAAAAGTTGGTATGGGTATTGAGATAACATGATTGGTATTTGTACAATACTTCTTTTTATGAATGCTTAACGAAAATTCCTTAAAAAATGTACAAATTCTAAGTTCATTTATTTTTTAAAAAATAAGTATTGCTTTGATTCAAAAATACATACCAACTTTTGTTACATGTACTATTAGTAATAGGTAAACAAAATTCAAAGCATTAGGTACAATAGAAAAAACGCCTTATCATTTTAAATGAAGACAAACTAGTTATTTTATCTTTCCGAGATAAGTAAGTTTAAAGTTTTGATTTGCCATAGGGATGTGAACAAAAACGAACACTAAAGCTATCATAATTTAGTATTTTTTAAATTTAGAGTTTTCAAATTTTATCAGGTTATAGAAAAGTATGTACAAAATAACTTGAGATAAAAAAATTAAATTTGATTTTTTGACCGATTTTTGTCAATTGAATCGTATTGTGTCTTCTTAACTTAAATTAAACCCTCTGCGTTACTTGCCTTCTATGACTCGACAACGCCGGCTACAAGTTTGCAATAGAGATCATTAGGCTACTAAGGCCGCATTGGTATGCAAAGAATGAAGAATCAAATTATAATGCTACTAGTAAATTTCTCTTCTCGAAGAACTTTTATATCATCAGAATTCTGGTTTATTTTTTAAATCAGAGTTTCTTATATGTTAAATATAATTATAATCTGTTAAAGCTTTATCTACCATATATTTCATTTGAGAGATAATTAAATAATATGCTAATTATTGCACATAAAATAATATTATTACTTTTTGCATATCATTTTTATCGAATGATTCAGACACAGATAATTTATTGAGGCTTCACAGTACCCTACAAATGTCATATAATTACCGAAATACCTTTTTGTATTTTCTTTAGGCTCATATCATTGGGAAGATTGCCACCAAATTTCAGATCTGCTTACAAATTAGTTTTAAAGATATTTGAAGTTTTCAAAGCTATGGTTCTGGTTTCGGTTTCATTTTAAAAAGCAGTTTTTCTTATTTTATTTAAAAATAATTTTGAGCACAATTAACTCTTTTAGTGTAAAATGTTTATTAATTCCATTTTTCGTTACTAAAATCATTTCTGTTTGATCATGTTTTGGGTTTTTTGAATTCTCATACACAATTAGTTAAAATTGATTTGCTTTAAAAAATAGTTTATATAACTTAGAAGTTTTATCACTAATTTTTTCTGTTGAGAAACTGCCATGCAAAAACATTCTCAGGTTGCTGTGAGAATTAATGTTTTGAAGAGATGGAATACTGCTGAAAATGATGTATCTAAAAATCAGTTCTTAGCTGATACTGCAACTATACTTCCGAATACAAATATTCTGAATCAAAGTATTACAGATAAAACAGAATATTTCCTTGGTATGTGTGTATCAAACTACACAATGTACTATACATAATGTGTTTCTGTATTTTAATATTTTAATGTTGTAAAACAAGAGCTAAAACTTCCTGAACTGCCCCGGTTTAACACTAAAAAAATTAAGTTTTATAAGCAAATGTGGCTGTTTTTAGCTTAAGTTAGTATCATTATTATTTTGCTTATAAATTCTTTGTGTCTTAAAACTCTTGGGAAAATATTAGGTTGAGGTGAAACTGAATAAACTGTCGTCGTAACAAATGCTATCAATATTATGTAAAAATATTTTTTGAATTAAAAAAATTATTTTCAGTCATATTTAATTAAAATAGTGTTTTAATGTAGAATATACGTTGAAAAATTATTTATTAAAAAATTAGAGCTTTACAGGCATTATAAATTTTTGTTTTATGCTTTTACAAACTTTAAATGCGTTTTCTCAGACTTTCAATTCTGAAGGTATAAGTGTTTTCTAATCCCTAATACTTTTTTCCTGTTCCTCATACAGCCTTGAAATTTTTTTTGTGTATACGCCCAAACGTACATTCTATATAAGTTAATATGGATTTAGGGCTGAGACTTCTAATTATTTTTTTTAAAAATACTAAAATTACTACTTAAAAAATTTGTGAAAACCGTGTTTTTTTTTAGATTTGTAGAAAAATAATTATTTAAAATCAACAAGGCCTTAGATTTTCAAATCCATACTAAGTTTTCTACGCAATAATCTCAGAAACATAAATAACTTAAAATGACTAAAAATTTAAAAAGTAAGCATTTTAAAAAAGTTTGAAAAAACTACAAGAATTCTTAATTTTTTGAAATTGTAAAACAATGGCTGGTCAAACAGATTTTTTACTTTCAAAATCAACTTAATAATATAATCTGAATATAAAGCATACAATATTTTTACTCGTATACTGCTTATAAAAAAAAGTTTTGAAAAAGGGTATGTGTGTGTAGCGTTAAACATTCATGAAGTGCAATATTTTCGAGTCATGCTGTACCAAAATAAAATAAAATAATTAAATGTATACTAAAATTTAAAAAAAGAAATAATAGCTTTGTAAACATGTATCAAAAAATCATAACTTTTAAAATTAGAGAAACAAAAAAGAAAAATATAATAACCTATCAATGAAGCATACCTTTGCATTGCATCCTCTAACCAAGGAAGGAAAGACTAACAGCAGAATACAATATCAATCAAGAAATCAATTTAGAATCAGATATTTCTTTTGAATTAAATGTGTTTAAGATTCCTTTGATTTATATTTGTATTTATTTTCACAAAATAACTACAAAATGCTATCTGCGTAAATTGATGGAGCGGCACAACCGCGGATTATCCACAAAATATTTAAAATGGGGTAATAAATCAACACAAGAAGGGTTTCGAAAAATATTTATTCGCATAAAAAAGCAGATTTAAAAATCTATTATCGTACAAGTTAAACACATGTGTATATGTTCAAGAATATTTTTATATAGTTTTAAAGTTTACTTTTGCAGGAAATAATCCGTCTGTAATGTTTGTTGTTTCGAGATAAAACACCTCCTCCTCACTTTAGAATGAAATTTTTTTCCTAACACCATTTTGTCACAGAGTGATATATCGTCTTGTTCTCCAGATACTGATTGAGCCTTCAAAATGTGTTAGAGCTGCGTCATGCCTCATTTACATTTTCGTTTTATCCTCTTTCCCATTCTCCTTCCTCCTAACCAATACCTGATGTTCTCCCTATTGAAGGATGTAAACTTATGCATCCAAGCAAAAATGCTAAAATTGTATTGTCGATATCGTAAGCATATACACTTGGGTGTTGGCTCTGTATTTAGAAGATAACGCTTTGATAGTACACCACTGGTTTACTCGTAGTTCGTTTGCCCACCTTAGTGCTTCGCGGTGCTTTTTACAACATTTGATAAAATTCGAAAGAAAACAAACAAGTAATATAAAAAAAACAATTTTTAAGTCAATTCCTACTTTGATAGATGAATAGAGAGTATTTTAACAACGATTGAAAATTTGAACAAGATAAATTTATATATAGGGAGAGAGTGGACTAAAACAGTAGGCATTGAAAAAAGAACATGATTTGTCTGCATTGTTGTAACAATCCTCACCCTGTTTTGCTAGTTTGGCTGAAAGACCGGTTTTCGACGCCAACTTTTGTCATTGTTTTACCAGTTACATTGTTACAACAATGCAGAAAAATTTTTAAGTTGGCGTAGAAAACCGGTAATTAAATTTAGTTAATTACTTAATATTTGAAGAAACTGTATTAATGTCAAGTGTCATCCATTACAAGTTTAAAAGAATTATTTGAAGTCGATTGGATGAATAAAACTAAGAGTAAGCTAATAGTAGGAATTGAATAAAAAGTTACCAACAATGTTTGTAAAATAAAATGAGACGAATCATCAAAAACTTGATGCAAGGAAATTCAAGTTCATATTTTAGGGCTTTAAATGTAAAATTCATTCTTGTGTACAACTTAGAAGATAGATAATTTAATGAGACTGGAAAATTTCAGGAATATCAAAGAGGCTACAGAAAGTTTAAGTTTCATACTTGATTGTTTAAAGAAAGCAATATGAAAGAAGTCCGTTTGTAAGAAAATTTGCTATTTGCTTCTCTCTGATTTCTGCGCTCAGAACAGCATATTCGACAAGATTCTGAGAACATCAACATTGGAGTTTTGGGAAAACATTCTGTTCTCTAATGATTCCAAATTCCGTCTAACCTTTGATTCTTGTTGTATCTTCATCTGGAGGGAAGTAGGAATGCACTATTTATCCTCCAATATCAGAGAAAGGAACGTAGGGCAGCGGTAGTTTTATGGTCTAGGTATGCATAAAATTGATAGAAATTCGAAGACTCTTGGTAAATATAATGAGAGAATATGTACCCATATTCGCCATTTTAGGGGGTGTGAACAGGGGGGGGGGATGAATGACTGTTACATCAAGACAATGCACCCGCTCACACGGCCCTATCTGTCAAGAAGTATCTGACCAGCAAAAACATTATTGTGATGAGGTGTTCTCCTGATTCACCTGATTTGGTCCCATGCGACTTTTTTTTTGTTTCCAAGAGTTAATTCTCGCTTAAAAGGAACCCATTTACCTCATTTGAAGAGGTTCAGGCAAAAACGGAAAATTTCCTGAAGGGCCTTCCTAAAAACCTCGTTCCAGAACTGTTACCAGCAATGGCAGCACCGAATGTGGAAGTATGTGAATGCTGAAGGGAACTACTTTGAAGGTGATAATATAACGGAGAACTGGTTGTGTGCGTACAATGATTTATTTTGGATCACTTTAAAGGTGATACTGTCATGGAGAGCTAATTCTGTAAGTACAATGAGATTTCTCGTCTCGGTTTCTTTTGTGTAGTTTTTAATTAGTCATAAATTCATTATTTATGAATGATAAAAAACACTTGTTAATTTGGGGTTCATTTAGACGACGAATTTTTGGAAATGGGAAATATTAAATGATAAATTGAAAAGTACTTTATTGAATCTTGTAAAATCTGACAATTTCTTTAGAATGCAATTATAATTCACATTCTCTCCCAGAGCCATCCAAGAGCTGAAAATAACTCTGCTGTAGGAATGGTATGGGTTGCCTTAATGAATTATAGAAGCTGAAATTCTCAAATCATTCGAAATTTGGAGATTGAGAAACTACCTAAGGGTATGTATGGTCTTTCACACTTTTTGGTGGTTTAAAATAATAAAAAAAACCATTTCTCAAGAATTTTTAAGTTGATTCAGTTTGCAACGTTAAGAAACAATCAATCAATCAACGTTTAAAATCAGCCCTTTTAACTTAATTCTTTATATTCCATCTTTTTTCGAAAATTTCTTTAATCCATATTTCTTGGTGTTTTACTGTTTCAACATTTTTCACAACCTCTTAATAGTATTTAGTCCTCCATTCTTTCGGTACTATAGTTTATATACTTAAAGAAAAATACTTAATTTTAAGCAAAATTTTAATATGTAGAGTAGATAAGAATTACTAAAGCTCCCATAAAGCTAGCTGTTGCTAACAAATAATAATAAAACATTTCGCTTGACACTGATGTTCTGAACAACATTTTTTCCTATATAAATCCTTATTTTTCTTTTTGTATTTAATCCTTAGTTGATGTTTTTTTTTTAAATATTGAAATGAGGCTCTTTCATAAGTGTTAGAATTTTTTCATTCAAAAATGAAGAAAAAGGGACGGAAAAGATTAAGGCTCAGCTAAATATATATTGTAACATTTTTATTGCATTACAGGGAAGGACATTTTGTTTTTCATTTGAGTCTTTTTATTTTCATACTGTTTTTATTTTTCTTGCTTTACACGGATTAAAATATAAAATTAATACTATTAGTTTATAGACTCGACACGTTGCGTTCAAAAAGATTCTTTTTTAATTGTTTCTATCTCAAATGCCAGATTTTTATCTAAAATAAAATCCCACAGGAGGAGTAAATGTGAAAAAAAATTGATCTCTGAAAGGAAGCTCCTCACAAAAGAACTTCGAAATCACTCCACAACTGAGCTCTGATTTGTTTGTATTTACCGAAGTCTTCCTCTAAGTAGAAGAGATAAGTTTTTTCCCCTTGCATTTTCAAAATAGCGTCTGTAGTGGTTATTCACTCTGTATAGTCATCTAAAGAGGATTTAGGGCTCTAAGGCTTTCTATTTGTAGAAGTTGAAAGCAACAAAAGAGGTCGAGAAACAAAGCCCTCTTTTGTAAATTCTTTCGACATTGATTCATTGTATTACTTAGAAAAACATAATGAATTTCAGCTCTTTTTAATAAGTGAACACATGAAGTAAATTAATTTAGTTTAGATTAATTCTAAGTATTGTTAAATAAAAGGAATGTATTTCTGTGGCATAATCACATTACAAACTATGAATAATTTGTAGGTTTCATTAAAACTCAGAAACAGAAAATGCTGCATGCTGCACTGAATATATATATATATTGAGTGCAGCGTTTTCTGTATATATAGTAACCTACACTGATCTATATTTAGAAATATTATCTTAAATTTAACAAAAAGAAACAATGAATTAGTAACGGATAATGAATTAAAACAAGGTAATTATAAAAAATTCTGAATAACTGCTTGAAATACAACTATCCAAATAAATTCATTTTTAAATATATTTCTATGTTATTTTAACTTTTTTTTTCTATTTAGTTTATTAATTTCTTTAAGATATTGTATGCTTAGTTTAATTACAAAAAAAAACTATCTAAGTGGCGCCACTAACTTTTGCTTCCATGAGTTAACACTTCCATTTTAACACGTCATTTAGCGCACGCTATCTGACTAAGATGGTTGGTCTTCATAAATCCTTTAGGTTAGCATGTTTTCATGCAAGTTTTTGTCCTAGTGTATTTCCTATATAATTTTTTTCTTAATATTCATCTCTATGGCAGAAACCTTATTATTACTCTCTATTCATGTTTTCATTTTATTTTACTATCTGCTGTTTCATCCAAGCATGAGAGATTTAGGGTTAATTTTTCATCATGGCTCTTTCTATCCTATTATGTCGAAAATTTCTGCTGTACGGAGAAGGTGGTACCACAAAGCATTGGTTAACCCTAATTTCGCTGCCCTAATTTAGCTACACCTTTTGAAATCATAATAGGTCCCCATTTTAATCCGAAAACTCTTTTGGAAACTTCAATATATATATATATATATATATATATGGGAATTTCCACATATACGGCACTCTAGAGGGCGCTGGCGACGCGAGCCACCAGCGAGCGAACTAACCAGAGAGAGATGAGCGAGCGAGCGATCTTGACGCGAAGGTCAGAGAGAGCCAACGCTGCTGCTAAGAAAAGCAACCGGGAACCAACTGGCCGAGTAGGGACCAGCTCTAATCCGAGACTAGAAGTGGTGTGACGAGAAGGTCACCCATGCTTCACCTGAACTGTGTGTGTATGAAACGAGATAAAGAGACTGACGTTCGCGAGCAGGCGTTCCCGTCGTCGATAGATCCTGGAACTTTGTTAGAAATTAGCTACTTGTCTTGAATTAATTATTGTTAAGTTTTGAATAAATTAGTAGAAAGAAAAAAGCTTTAGCCCTTGTTGTCTCCCACAAATTATGGGGCACGGCCGGGATAAGGATTTAGAAAAAGTTTAGAACGAGTGAACAAAAGAAGCGTCCGTGGAGGAGACGCGCCGCCATTTTTTAGAAGCTTTGCTCAACCTGTGCAGAGGTTGAATTTGTGAACTAGTGAATTAACACCTGCGAAGAGGTGTCGTTTTAACTTTTTTTCCGTCTAACGATATAACCTGCGACGAGTTCGTGTTCATCTGTGTAGAGGTGAATCAGTGTTTTTCATCAGTGTTCATCTGTGTAGAGGTGAATCAGTGTTTTTCATCAATTATTGGATTATAGGATACATCGTTCGTGCGAACAACAAGGGAGCTAGAAAAAAAAAGGTAGGATCTTTCCATATTTTTTCAAAAATGTATAAAAACGCTCTTAAAGAGGATCTCATAAGAGTTGTAGAGGAGCTAGATGGTACTGTGGAGAGTACGGACACCGTAGCTAAACTAAAGACTAAAATTGAAAACAGTAGTACATTTGAAAGTGATACAGATTTCGTTAAAACTTTAATTAAAAACTTTGTAGATGAGAGGGTATCGCGAAACGAAAGACAAGCAACTTTAGAAAATCAGAAAATTGAGCTCGCAAAACTACAGTTAGCACAGTTAGAAAAAGAAGTCGAACTTCAGACGACTAAAAATAAAGCATTAAGTTTAAATCCTGCAGCTAAAACTGAAGAGAAACAATTCGAAACAGACATAGAAAATATGATCAAAAGCATTAAAACTTTATCTCTTCCTGTTCCCACCAGATCTGAAAACTTTAATCTGTTCTTCCAATCATTAGAACGCGCATTTTTAACCAAGAAAATTAATGACGAATATAAATCTGAAATTTTAATAAATCTTCTGGGCGAAAGAGCTCATAATGTCTTATTGTATATTAAAAAGGAGGAATTAAATGACTATGAGAAACTCAAATCAATAGTACTCAGAGAATTCCAAGTAACTCCTCGCGAGTGTTTAAACTCATTTAAAAACGCTGTAAAATCATCAGGCGAGACATACATTCAATTTGCTGCAAGATTGACGGCAAACTTCCAATATTATTGTTCATTAAGAAAAGTTAATTCCTTTGAATCTCTATGTGATCTTTTAATTTCTGATAAATTATTTGAAACTTTAAATAAGGAAACCGCAACTCATATTGGCATTCGAGAAGCGGAAGATTGGTTTAGGCTATTGATTTAGCTAAAGAGTGCGATATTTATATTTCATCTAGAAGCGATCGCGTAAGGAAACTCCTATTGCTTGTGGATATAGCGAAGACCCCTTTAAAAATAGATCACGAAACTATAAACCAAAGAGTAGAGATAACTATCCCCAAAATCTTGAAAGACAAAAAAAAAATTACTATATATGCGGTGATTCATCTCATTACGCAAGAGATTGTCAGAAGCGTTTTAAGCCTAAAGAATCTCATATCTATAACAGAAAAAACGCGAACAGTTTGAAAGTTAAGAGTGAAAAACCACAAAAAAGCGATGAGTTCGCGCAACAGCTCCAATATGTAAACATTTTTGTACAAAACCAGCCCGTAACAGCTTTGATTGATTCAGGTTGCCAGATCCCAGTTTTAAATTCCTCGCTAATTAGTTCGAACAAACCCTCCGAAGGAAATATAACATTGACCACATGTTTTGGCGAAACACGGATCGTGGAAGTTGCGCCAATAAACATTTCTCTTAATCAGCACTCTCCCAGTTTAAGTGTTCGAACGGCGATATCACCGACCTTGACCGAAGAATTTATTATACATCCCAGTATATATACTGAAATAAAGAAAATAAGTCACGCGAGAGAGCGATGTTTTGAATGAGAGGGAATCCTCTTTAGGTGTTTATTCTATTTTTTCTGTTGCAAATGTGATTGAAAATTCTAGTTATGATTTGTTACATGTTAAAAACTTTAATATTAGAAATGATTTGACTTCTCTGATTAAGAATTATAAAACCTAATAAAATTAAGAGTACCAAGTTAAAAATGAGTATTATATGAAAGATGATATTCCTGTGTGTCAGAGAGCCAGACGTTTATCTTATTCTGAGAAATTACAGGTAAACGATCAAATTGACGAGTGGTTACGACAGGCATTTATAAAAGAGAGTTGTTCTGATTATTGTTCACCTATAGTATTGTGCAAGAAAAAGGATTGGTAATTTAAGAATCTGCATTGATTATAGCAAAATTAATTCTAAAAACTGACAAAGATCGGTATCCTTTACCCTTAATAGAAGAAGTTCTAGATCAGTTGCAGTCGGGAAATTTCTTCTCAACTATTGACTTAAAAAACGGA
>BMAO01021975.1:0-107600 GCA_019973975.1 Trichonephila clavata
TTGAGTGCCAAAGATGGGCCAACTCGTTATTGACAAGTGGTCATAATATTTTGGCTCTAGAGGGTAAGACATTTAACTTGCTTTTCAAGACAGAAATAATGAATCATATTACAATAGTTTTTTTTAATGAAATTACATTTATGCTAATAACAATCTCAATGTTTCATCCAATTCTATATAAGGGGCTAAATTGTTTTCCTTTTTGAGAAGCATGCAAATTACTTGGAACACAATAACAATTTCGTAGTAATAAATATCAAAAATACTCCAAGAGTATTTTGTGTGAAAAAAAATCAAGCACATAATTCCTGTTAATAAACATTATGCATGGGTGGGTGTCACTTGGATCACAGATTAATATTATTAATGGATAAATTATGTTAAAAGTAGATTAAATTTTTTGAATAATAGATGCAATATTTCATTTAATTACCTCTACATAAAGTACCTTTAACATGTTAAACTACTTTAAATATTATTTTGAGATATATTCTTCTAAGTATGTGTGAAAAATGGAGTTCCACGAAAACAATTTTTTAGTTCTAGGGGTTCCACGAGAACACTTTCAAGTCCTAGGGGTTCCCTGAGTGAAAATGTTTGAAAACCAATGCTATATAGGAAACGGGTCTTTTGGTGGAGATCGCTGCCAAAGATTCCTCCACCTCAATCATTTTCTTGGCGATAAGCAGAATTCATATGTGATCATTATGAACATGCCGCATCATTAGTGCTTTGGATTTAAAGTTCCTTTGGTGCTTTAATTCTTCTATGGTAAATATTCACAATCCAATCCATCTGATTCGAAATCATGCTCAAAATGGAAATTAGAAAGTCAAATACAGGAAATCAAAACAAATAAAAGTATCTCGTATACCAGTGCTTCTCAAACTTTCAATATTTGCGACCCAATATTCATTTATAATTTAATTGCCTCTGCCATACAAACAGCAATACAGAAATTTGTCGTAGTCTCTCACTACCCCTATGGTTATTAATTCCCTTTGCACATTATCTAAATTTGGATATGTCGGATTCATAATTAATGACTACGCAAATAATAAATCACTTATTTATTATTCCTTATGATAGAAATACACAAATATTAATCAAACTTTAAGAACAACAAATTATAGTGGAGTGAGATCAGAATTCAATTATGAACGACGGAACACTAACTGATACCACGGGGGAATAACGCATACAATCAAACTACGCATTTAAATCTAATCTATAAAAATCACAGACCTGATATCTCTTTAAGAAGGAATCTTGAATACTTGTAGAATTTATGAAGTGGCTTCAATCCTGGATATCTTCAGTTACGTCCGAACCGAATTAATGAATCTTTTTCAATATCTTCCTTCCGCTACAAACTTCACTTAGTTAAACTAATCTCCTAGAATCACCTTCTTAATCAATCACGTAGTTTACTCCTCTATCAAAACACGTAGTCATCCTCATCTCTTCATTTCATTTCTCCCTTTTATATCTCTTTCAAACTCGCTAAACCCGAAACTATCTTATTTGCATAAGTCACACTTTCAGCTCTCAGCGGGGATTGGTTAAAATAAATACAATTTAAAAGATTATGAGAGAAGGTTAGTGAAACGCGTAAGCACCCGTCACAAATTCAATAATACTATAATTTGACACAAAGATACAGTACGACTTTAACGTCTTAAATACCACCGGCGTATATATATGTCTCGAACATCCTATATGTTAAACTCACCGGACGTATATATACGTCTTTCTAAAGTACTATATTTTCTGTGCACTGCTATTCATAAAATTATTCCGAAGGCTTTGGAAAGCAATCAAAGAACCTTAACAGTGTTTGCGAAGGATTTACTTTTATCAGAGAATTTCTTATTTATTCATCCCCCCCCTCCATTACATCACTTTTCCCTTCTACGTGGAAAACGGAGCCATTGGGGAACGAATCGTTTTACTTTTATTCGGCAGTTAAGAGATTATTTATAAGCCGTATAAATTATCAAGATATGTGTCAATTTTTGCATGTAATTTTATGTATTAGAAGCCCATGGGGTCACTGGTAATAATTTAACTTATTTTTAACTCAGTATTATTAAATTAATTATTAAATACGTTCTGCAGTACTGATGCCTTTATAAGTGCATTATATCAGTGTAAATGTTAATTGTATTTTTCATTATGTCAGATTGCATTTTTTGTGTTTAATTTCAGTAAATTAATAATTTTTTCAAATAATATTTTGTTTTAAACTTTTCAATATGCTCGCGCCCCATCGTAGACTTATCACGCCCTCTAGGGGGGCGCACCCCTACAGTTTGAGAAAGGCTTCCGTATACAGAAGCACGCAAATTAATATTTCCGCAGTGAACCCAAACATATGCTCAAGCTACTAAACATTGAACTATATCTACTGCAACACAAACAGATCCAAACATAACCTTTGAACCTTTAAACGAATATCTTCTGCCAATGAGATGCCAAATACGTTCACAATTCCTGTGGTCTCCACATCAGGCTCATCAACTCTGTAGATCTTCTTACTTCCACATCTTCAGTGATACTAACCATAACAAGTGAATCTCAGTTAACTATACCCGTTTCTAATATTACAATTAATTCCCCTTGAAATAGCCAAAAATCCTATGCTTCACCCTTATCAACTGAAGCACGCTCATTTCCTTTCTGTTCCCTTGCCAGAGACTGCCGCTACCACATTCAATAGTGAAGATTCTTATACATCTAAAAAATTCCAAAGATTTTAAAACAAAATTCAAAAAAAAAGAAAAAAAAACGTACAAGAGAAGGAAAACAAAAAATAGAAATAAAAATAACACCTCACAAGCCCTAGAAAAGATATATTCATTATGACTCAAAAGACAAGGATAGGATTTTGTATAATGTTGATGAAAATTTAACTGATGATTACATACGGACTGACTTCAGTTATTTCATAACTCCAACGAAATCGAAGAATTAATTAAAGTTTAATGTTTTAAATTTAGGAAACGTTTCATTCTAAGAAATTGGAAGTGAATATAATTTTCGATATCATGTTTGAAATTTCGTTTTATTAGTAATAATTTTTAAATTTTGCATTGCAGAACCTATATGCATAAACAAGAGATTTTAAGGAAGTCTACTTTTTAATTATTCACATTATATAATATTTATCCCATGCTTTCCTCCCATCACTTAAGATTTAAACGATTTTTAAAACAGTTTGGGTTTTTAAACATTTTTATTTAATCTTTGTAAATTACAGTTTTTAAAAAAAAACATTTTTAATATTATCTAATTGTATCACATTACTTTTAATTTCGAATCAATTTTCAAAATGCTAGTATTTTTTTAATCATTGTTTGGCGCAGTGTAGCCTAATTTAGCTCTTGGGGGCCATAAAATAATACAATAAATCAATCAACTAATTCTTCAATAAGAGAACGGCCCATTGTTTTTCAATAACATCTTAGTCTAAGACAGCGTTTCTCAAACTGTGGGGTGCGCCCCGAAGAGGGCGTGATATTTCTATGAGGGGAAGGCTAGCATATTGGAAATAAAGGATGTTTAAAAAATTATTAATTTACTGAAATTAAACAAACAAAATACATTTTGAGATGATAAAAAAATAAAATTAACATTTGCAATGATATAAGACACTTATAAATGCATAAGTTTTGCCCAATATATTTTATAACTTTTTTAACAATACTAAGTTAAGAACAAGTTTAATAATTAATAGTGACCCCATGGGTTTGTCATATACAAAATTATTTTTAAAAATTAACACTTATCCCGATAATTTGTACGGTTTATAATTAATCCCTCAACTGGCCGATTAAAATCCCTAATACCGTCATTTTCTACGTACGCGAATGTATGTAGTGTATTTTGGGGAAGCAATAAAGGGAATAAATACGGAAAAGCTCTAAGACACGTAAATCCTTTGTAAACATACACACACACACACTGTCAAGGTCCCTTTATTACACTCCAAAGTCCTCGGTATAATTTTATGGATAGCGGTGCACAAAAATGATTATACTTCGGAAAACTATATATGTAAAAAAATTAATTAGATCTAAAATTAAATCCCTAGACCACTTTTAACTTTTATTTTCCGTTACATTTTCAAGTATTAAGTTTATTATCCACTTCTGGATTGAAGAACACATGGCCCTAAACAGAAATTTTATCACCGACCATTGTATTTTATTACCTCGTATGTCATGCTTAACTTTCAAATATATCTCTTCAGTATGAAGGATACTTAAAGATCATCTGCCTAAGTGGCATCAGGCTCTAAAACGAAATGCGTGTCCGTTTCTCTGTTAGATCAGACGCCGAAATAGTTCGTTGGAAAAAAAAACGATTTTACAAAAGCCTTGGTGTTGACTCGGAAAACACGGCATATATATATATATACGTCAGGGACAATTAACGCTTTGATTGATTGAGACGTTTCTAAATGTCATGCTTCATTTAAGAAAAGAAGTATTTGTAGCTTTAGTGTCAAAATATAGTGTTATTTTCAATACATTGTTATTTGTCTGATGAGGGGGGGGGGGTAAAACAAATGTTGAATCTTGTGTTGCAAATACTGAAAGTTTGCGAAACCCTAGTCTAAGGTCTATGTTTACTATGCGATACATTAACTGTTCTTAAAATCCTCCGTTTGCTTAACAAGATTATTCTTCTTTCGACAAGGCTTTAGACTAGTTCTTTCCACGACTCATTTGACTAGAACTGGTATTCTAACCAAGTGCCGTCAGACAGTCGTTTTAAAAATAATCTGCAATATAATTCGTCTCAGAAAATCTCTTAAATTTTAACACGCTTTTATAAGTCTCACTTGTATGTAATGGTGTCTTTGAACTCGATTTTTACCCACTTTAAAAGGTCAGATTAATTCGAAATTTTGCACACTTGTCAAGGACCGATGACAATACAATAGTTTCGTAATTTTATTCCATTGTACTGGTCAGAATCATCAGGGGAAAAAATTAGATTTAGCGACTAATTCATTATACTGTTTCCAGATTTGGCGACTAAATCTGCATATCATTTCATGATTTGGTGATTAATTCCTCATACCATTTGCAGATTTGGTTACTAATTCTATGTACCATTTCCAGATTTGACAACTAGAAGATTATGTTAAAATCTTACAAAAGTGAAAACTTTTGCGTCAGCAATTTCTTACCATAATATAAAAAATTGTGTAGTTTTTCTAAAAATGGAAATAAAAAAAAGACTCGGCATGTTTTTATGCTGTCCAAAAAACAGTCGTATCGCGTCACAATAGTGTGCCACCTAGTGGCGGCACAAAGGAAGGTACCAGTCAAGCATTTGATTGTATGAGAGTTGCAGGAGAAAATTCTGTTCGTAGCAATGCGTGATTATGTCCGACTTCTTCAACGTCAAAAGAAGCATGATAATTGGAGTTCGCCTACCAGGAGAATCGGTGTCCATAACAGACAACCTTTTCGACCACTGTATCAAGGATGATAACATCCTACACAAATCTGAGTAAGGTGTCTTCTGCGAAATACAGATGCGTGTAATTGTAGAAGTTGAAGGACCGTGATATACGGGTACTGAAGAGTATATGCATCTGAAAACGCAAAATTACACTTCCTCAGATATAACTTTCGAGATGAATTCCCACTTCAGAACTCCGTATCCATGAAAGCTATTTAACGGGAATTACATGCTGTGAAAATTCATGGCAGAGTAGTTATTCCAAAAAGGGTTAGGTATGTCATGGAATGCTATGAAAAGAAGACTACAGTAACACCGAGACCCAGGACTGGACACAACTGATATGAAAACAAGTCATTTGGTCTGAAGAATCCTCATTAACATTATTCCGTCCATCTGACGTCTGTTCGTCTGGCGAGCACCGACAGAAGAATTTCATGTTAATTGCCTGGTTCCTAACATGAAACATGGGTAGGAAATGAGGGGGTTGTGTGATGATGTGGAGAGCAATATTTTTCCGTGGATTGGGGTATCTCGTTGTCTTGAGGGAGATAATCACAGACGGCCATTATCGAAGCATTCTCGCAGATCTTTTCCCTATGCTCCAGACTCTCTTTCCGGGAGAACGCCGTGTGCCCCAAGATGGTAAAACCCCTTCTATTGCCTCTAGCTGTGCTCAAACATGGTTACAGGAGCATGATGATGAAATGAAGCATATCACGTGGTGTCTCCAGTCACCTGATCTGAGCATCATTGAGTGTTCGTGGAGTTTTTAGAGAGCAAAGTCCATGCTCGGTTTCCTCTGCCACGCACACTATCTGAACTTATGACGGCCCTGCACAAAGAATAGTTTTGGATTCCAATGAACGTTGTTCAAGACCTTTATTTGTCAATCTCATGTTGAATACAAGCTGTTTTTAGACCAAAGAAGGTCCAACCCCTTACTAATAAAAAAATTTCATTTTTCCATAGGTGTTCCTATTATTTTGTCCTATACCTGTGTGTAACCAATCTAAAATTGCAGCACGCACTACGAAATATCTCGTACCTTGCACATGCTTACTACGAAATATCTCGTAGATGGCCGTGAATGCTATAATAGAATTTTACTGAGAAGGCACTTAAATAACTAAACCCTAATAACTTTTGTATATTTTTTGACGTGAAAGCACGATTGTCTGTTACCTAACATATTTGCATATTTCCATCTACCTCTGCAGCGAATTGCATCCTCTTCAATTCTGATTGGCTTCCGGAAATCAGCATTTTCCTCACCTTGATTAACTTTTGGAAGTGAGTGTATAAACTCCTGTACAAACATATTTAACAATACATTAGGTAGAAAAACCATTATGTTTATTTTTGTTTATTAAATTAAAAAAAATACTTTATGTGAATAATAGTTAGACTCGCGACTAAATATAGACCTTAAAAATTAAAAAAAGAGTAAACGTTAACTTTTTATTAAGTATTTTTAATAATTTATAACAAATATAAGAGTATATCTTTTAATTTAAAATTAGTCATTCCTTTTAAAAAAATAAAATCCTACAATTATTTATTAGAAAATAATGGGATTCAAAATTTTTACATGTATAACATCTTTCATCACAATGTTATTACAGTTTCCTTCCATCCTTAATTTTATTGTATTAAATATATAAACAAAAAAATAAACCTTTTTTAAAGAAACATAATAAATATATTACAAACTGCCAATGTATTTTATTGAAACTCTTTGAGAAATTTTTCTGTAGCAGCCCTCGAGAAAGAAAATTGATTGGAGAGAAAGAGACAGAGATTAGATAGCGGTTTTATTGTGTACTTAGATCGGTTTTCTAAAAAAAAGAGAAAACGAGGATCATTGATCAAAAGAATGATTTTACCTTATCGAGTTAAAAGAAAAATTCTTTACACCAGAAATAGATAAATTGAGTTTTACCACCTTAGATTTGACCGCTTTTAGTCAATCATTGTGTTCACCCCTTTTTTCTTCACCAAGAACCCATTGCGTTAAAGTTCATAAATAGAAAACATATTTCAAAAGTAATTTCCAATCATGAGAATAAGAGTTGTATTGTTGTTAACTATCGAAAATTGCTTAGAGGGTAAGTTTGTGATAAAGAAAAACTAATAGAGTGATCCTTTTTTTATTCTATCCAGGATTCGGTGTTAGTTGAAAATCAATAAGGAAATACTTGAAGTTTTCTGTATATTTAGCCGTAGAAAAGGGAAAAAAAATGGATATCAAGATAAAATTTTCTAGAAAAGTGATTAAAAAAAAATAGAAGAAATAATTTAGATAGCTTTTTGTTACAAATGTAAGTATTATAATGCTGTAACACAATTATTAAAACGTAGATTTAGACAACGTTCCCCTAACTGAGAAAAATCCTATAAAACTTTAAGAATAGAAGTAATCAATATATTATTAATAGAATTTTAAAACCCAAAGAAGCATTTAAATATGTATAGATCATGCTCGAATCACAGAACAATAAATCAATTATTGCCAGATGCAATAGTTCTAATACAAATTCAATATGTGAAAGCTAAAGGCTGATTAATAGTAATATCAGTATGTGTAATTTTCTTACTAAAATAATTACTAATAAATAGAAATAAAAACTAAATCCATAAGTAAATGATAAAAATATTTTTTACAATTTTTCTACAGTATATGAAAATTCAAGTAGAAAATTTCATTATGGGATATATTATTTTTAAAAGCTACAATATCACCAATTATGATTTGAGAAAGGGGTACTTAAATGTCGACAATTCATAAAACTAGGAATATTCATTATTTTTTTTTTAAATAAATGCCTTTTTTCTAATCTAAAAGTAAAAGTTTGAGCTATAAATTTCGGATATTTTTGTTACAGATAACTATACAAACAAATTTAATCGAATATTTTTGTTTCAAAAAATATTTAATAAGATTATGGTTTTTTTGTCTTTTTCTGAATTATTTAAAGCTATAATTATGTTAAATTTTACGTAAATTAAAACAGTACTTTTGAATATTGATAAATATACTTTAATTTCACACTTTTATGATATTAATATTAAAATGGACTTTCTCGACATAAGTATTAGTAATTATTAAAGTATCTTTGAATTGTATATGAATATCTATTAAATAAGCTCGAAATTATTGTTATTGTTTGTATGAATTATTAGAAATTAGTCCGGATAAAAATAACAATTATTTTCAAATTACCTATTTCCCCTCAACACACAAAATATGATAAGTCGATCCTTATGTCGAAATAAAATAATAAAAGTATATTCTACGTAACTATTTTCAAAATAAGTGTAGATGTAAAAATATAAAAATCTGCTAGATAATTGTTTGCCAGTCCACATTGTGACATTTATGTATATGCATGGTGTCCAGCCTTAATGTGACCTAATAGCTAATTCTCAAAAGTAAACACAAGAAGTTTCATTTTATTTCGATAAAAACTGGTCAAGTTATGGAACTTTGAAAATCATATATTTTATCCATTTTCTTGGGCATTTTCAAGAAGCTAGTAAGGGGCTGTCTCCAAAATGAAATTAGTTGGAACTCTGTCAGGAAACTCACTCTTACACGTCAATTTTATGTAAATCGTTTTTAAATTTAAATGCATACGTTAATAATACAATAATTTAGTACTTAAGAAATAAAATTTATTCTGTGTACGTGTGAAACATAGCAAAAATAAAATATTTTGGACGAAGAAAATATTTTAAAAGCAGTTCCAAAAAAAGGCTTATATGCTGCGGCTTCAGTCTGATTTGCTGCGTTTTTGCTGATCATGACGAACGTTAAAAATATGCTGTGTAGGCGCTTGCAATTGCACACAGTCGCATTCTAATATTACGAATTCTAGTACGGGAGAACGAGATGTACACAAATGAAGAATACTGCGAAATGGTACTGTTTTATGAACAGTGTAATCGAAATAAGAGAGAGGCGGGGAGACTTTATGCCATTAAATTTCCTACTCGAACACATCCATCTTATTGTACAATTGCCCGTGCTGTTCAACGCTTGTATAAAACTGGGAGTTATCATAGACGAATTACCTTGTCTCGTGCCACACCTCGTGCCTCCACCATTATTTAAGCTAATTTGGTCATTCTGATATAATAAAGCCCATGATTCCTGATTGGCGCATCATTCCACATTATATTATAATTTGAACGCAAATCCCGTATTATTTTGTTGGTATTTGCTAAAACAAACTGTTTTAATCTTTTCAGTACAAGTTGTATTTCTTTAATTTAATTTTTATTGTTTGCCATACAGCAATACAAATTGTCAATCTGTGATGTTTACTACGATGTTTTAATATTACTATGATTTTTTTCTCTTGCTCTTTCTGTAGACAGTAAATTACTGTTCTCTAAACTCAATTTATACATGATCCCCTTTTCTGAGCAACTCAGATGCTTCAAACTTATGTAGGCATAACTCGGTCAGTTTTATCGTAATAAAATGAAACATTTTGAGTTTACTTTGTTTTTGTGTACTACATCTTTTCCTAAATACAAGTAATAGGACCTGGAAAGCGTATAAAAATTTAATTTTTGTAATTTTTTTTTTTTTTTGTAAATGGGTTTTTTTGGTTCTAAAAGCACTTAAAAACACATTATTTCCCTTTTGAAAAATATTTTTCAAATTGGAAGTGCATATCTAAACCGAACGATTCGGGAATTAGCTATTGGGTCACATTAAGGCTGGATACCTTGTATATATATATATACAAAAATGGCCAAAATTTTGGACACTTTTTAAAATTGTTATGTTTTTTATTTCCTTATATAAAATGTTTAATTGTACAAAATGCAAAGTCTTTTATATCATTTTAAAGAGAATTTAATACTAAATTCAATACAAGAAACATATATTCCAAATTTTACCACCCGAAAACCATTATTCTGCAATAACTATCGATATACATTAAATACTGCTGATAGCTGTGAGTTATCTGAGCATAATGGGATATATATACCCTTTATTTTTTATTACATTTAAACATCGATCTTTTATTGAGTTGAAAATAGTTTTACGATCTTCCTTTGTTATTACATATATAATGCAAGGAAACAATTATATTCTTAATTAGTACATTTTTATTTCATGGGTAATTTATTCGGACAAGAGCTTTTAAGCGGTGCCGCAAGTTTTCGGTAGGATTGAGATTAAAACTGTTTTCTGTCTAGGACATCAATGATATTTAGTTAGGAAACAATGACATCAAACAATGAGTAGATTGGACGCCTAGAAAGAGATGTGTGGCGAGAAAGTGGTAATTCCAATGTTAAAATTGCAAGAGAGGTGGGTGGTTCAGTGACTAAATGGGAATATTCAGAGTTTTGCTTAAGATGTCAGGAAACACACATAATTAAGAACTAGGTAAGAAAAATCGAAAAGATGCACCACATCTGTTGATGACAGAAAAAAAATACTTTGTCTCCAAGATAAAAAAATGCCATCAATGGTAATTAAAGTTATATAAATGTTGCTGGTGTTCCTGTCAGTTCAAAAACAATCAGAAGACGATTATCAGATGTTAGATTAAGAGGTATATTTCCACGAAAAAAGCCTTATCTCAATTTACAACAGCGCTAAAAAAAGACTACAGTGATCAAAGGAAAACATTAATTAGACAAATGATTAGTGTTCATAAATTATATGGAGGGATAAAACTAAGATATCGCTATTCGGTATTGATAGCCGAAATATGTAAGATGTAGAAAAGGAGAATGCTACCTCCAGGCAGCTGTGAAGTATCCACATAGTTTTATAATTTCATCATGCATATCAGCAGATGGTATCGGTCACCTTCATATCATCGATGGGACACGAATTGTCAGAAAATGCATTGACACCATTCTAGAACCCTAACTTCTACCGTCCATCAGGGATCTATTTACCAACAATGCTTCATTTATTTTAAAAAAGGATCTGCTCTTTGGAACTTCGAAAATTTATCAAAAAGCTGGTAAGGTCATCGAGTTAGTGTCTTGAACAGGAAACAGTCCTAACATCAATCCTATCGAAAACTCGTGGACCGTTTGAACGTTCTTGTCCGAACGAGGTACCCATAAAATAAAAATGAACCAATTGTGGATATAACTGTCTCCAGGCATCATGTAATAATGAAGGAAGAGCTTAAAACTATTTTCAGCTCAATTAAACATCGATGTGATGGAGTAATAAAAAATAAGGAGTTAAACCCCGTTAAGCACTGATAACTCATTGCTATCATCAGTACCTAATGCATATTCATATAGTTATTACAGCATAACGTTTTTGCCTTGCAAATATTTGAATTCTGTTTTTTGTATTGAATTCAGTATTAAATTCTCTTTAAAATGATTTAAAAGACTTTGCATTTTTGTGCAACCTGACATTTTCAATACGCATAAAAACTTAAAAAAACATAATAACTTTAAAAAGCGTCCACCTTTTTTTGCCATCACTGTATATTTGTAACAACCTATAATTCATTAAAATTCTAATTGTACATATTTCTATATGTGTTTTAATTAAGAATAACATTTTTCAAATTTTCCTGTTTCACTTTGTTTCCACGTTATGAGGTAACTGAGTTTTGATTTATTTTCTATTCTTGCAAAATATAATAATGAAATAGCTTAGGCAAGTATCTTCCCAGAGACAAAACGGAAGCAATTTCTTTACATGGCACGTTTTGTATACCTTGCACATTAGCAATAGCAATAAATATTATAAGACCTAGTTTAATTTTTATGAAAATCTAAGGGAAATAAGTTTAAAGAAATTGTGCTGTTCATTACCGAAGCATTTAGTTATAAAAACAATACGCCTAAATTCAGTATGTGTTATGGATGATGAAATCCTTTCAAATTGTTTTATCGAATCATTTTTAAATTTTTTATAACCTGTATCCTAATGCATTACTCTGTCGGTTCAAATTATAAATAAAACGTTTAGCAAACTAATAATTAATCGGAATTATGCAAATATAAATAATCAATGTAGTTAAAAGTAGCTAGTTAAAAAATTACAGTTATTTTGAAAGTAAGAACAGTACCCCCTTCCCCCCTACACTATGATGTATAAAAATAAACCTTAGTCAAAACAGAGCTAACAATCCATTTAAAAGCTGATGTCGATAAAAATATTTAAAAATTTATGTCTGTAATTTGTATTAGATTTATGTCACATAAACACAAAGTTATTTTTTGCTGTAACAACTTTTGTTCTCTTTTAATATATTTGAAAATTATCGTTTTTCAATAAAAGAGATATATTTCAAGAAATAAATTTTCATTTTTATCAAAATGAATGCTAGAGAATATCGGAAAAATTTTGACAAATGTGTATAAGCTCAAGAAACTTTCTTAATCACTTTTACTATTGGATGTAAAGTAGCTTAAGGGCTACTTATTTATTAATCTTCATATATTAAGTAAATTCTTTAGTTCATTAGAGGTAAATTAAGTGAGGAACAGAGAATTAAATATATGAATATGCATTGCCTTTTTAAAATAGGTGTTACAATAATCGCAACCTATTGGCGACATTATATGAAACGAAACGCATGGTTGCCAAGTTAGAAAGTAAGACACATAGGAAGTCAGAGATGCTAACTTGGCGAGTTATTAATAGAGTTGGGGATTGCTCTATGCGTAAAGTTCGTAAGATGCAAGTTCCCAAATTAAAATATTTTCTTAAATGGGTCGTGTCACTAAAAAGACACATAACTTGTTTCTTGAAGGGTTTGAGATATATTTTTATTAATTTTTATTTGAATTAATGGCATTTAATATACTCTATTTTAAGTATTACATCTTTTGAGCTGCAATGATTGAAGTTCACGAAATCAATGAAAATCTAAGTAATGCAATAATATTAATTTTCTAAAGTAATTGTTGGTATTGCTCCTTATGCCGCCTGATCGGCAGTGCCTGGCAAATGAAGTTCCTCGTGGCAAGAACTAGTTATTTACGCTCTTGCTAGCCGTAGCTTTGGACACCATGAAGGAGACGTACGATTTAGCTCGTTTATCCCCACTCCAATTCTGAAGGAGATATTCCTAGGGTGGGGTTTTGGGGCCCGACCATCTCTCTTACCTTTCCACCATCCACACGAGAGGTCTTGCACGTCAACGAATATTTAGAATACTCCCCTGCCGCACAGGTACTATTCGTTTGCGAGCACCATACCTTTGCCAAAATTCAATCCAGGCCCTACAACACAGCTCAGTGTCATTAACGTCTATACCAGAAGATTGGCAATGTAATTTGATAATAGGCTTACAAATTTCTCATTTTACCAAGCGATGCTATAAAGAAATGAAAATAAAATATTTATTACAAAAAGCTTGATAGTTGATACGAACATCAGAGCTAAGTGATATGTTTTGTAACTTAAGGTAAAGTAATATTATTAACTTCAATGTAAAAAACATATTGTAAATTGTAAGAAAATTTGAAAAAAAGTTGTATAAAGTAGCCCTGAAAAAATTAATTTGAAGTGTTATTCATGTTATTAAAGAAAAAAGAACATCAGAGCAATTTACACTAAGTAATTAAGTTTTTAGGTAAAAATTGCGTTAAAAAAAGTACTCGGAACTGAACATGATGAATAATCGAATGACAAACGACGAAATATATATATATATAATTTTTCTTTCATATCATAAAATATTTTTTTTTACCAAAATAAGTTGTGATTCTCATAAGTGATTAACATTATAAGAATAATTTGTATGCTAATTTGACTTTCAATTACGTTTTTACATGAATTTTGAAGATAATTTTCTCTGAAATTTACTTAATCGAAACTTTTAAATCAAATGCATTATTTTTCAATTATATGTTTTTAAAATATAATACTAAAATAGTTGGCATCAACTGATTTTTTCTAAATAAGGAAACAAATCAGCTTTTTCTTTCCGAAAATATTTCTAATGCCCACACATATACACATAAACGTTAACATTGTAACAGACATATGAAAAACTCATATAAATAATTTAAACTTGTTTCTTTGCAACTTAGAAGAGGATAAGAAAGCTAATATTCATATAAGAGTTTTTACATTATTTGTACATTTACTTCTTTTGAAGAAAGCTAGAAGATATGATACATAGTCCACTTGCTTGAGATTCATATTCTTACAATAATAATGTTGCAAGCGCCATCAATCGTCAAGACATCAAAAAAGAAAACACTCAACGAGAAACAATGTTTTATCTTTATGAAAAGAATCGTGTTAGACATTGCGATTTTACTGGTATTCGGAAAGGAAATAAAAAAGACATTCCTTTTAAGGTGTGAACGACTCGCTGGTTGTGTGTTGAGATAAGAGCATTCATTCATTTGATGTTTTATGTTGTTTCTGTGGAAAGAAAAAAATACAATAAATGATATAACATTATTCCTTAATATAAAAATGACGTAGAAATCGTTTCTTCCTTAGCGTAATAACTATACTTTTGCCATTAAAATAATCCTTTTATAAGTAAACTTCTATATACAAGATTGTCTTTTTCTTTTATATTCTATATTTTCACGACGTATATTTGGGAGTTACTATATTTTTTCCATCAACGGGAGATTAGGTTAAAGTTGATTATTTGATAGATTTAGTTCGGTTTTATAAATTTCTCAAAAACATAGTATTTTACTTGCAAGAAATATATTTCTTTTTTTTCTCCAAGAAAAAAAATCACAAATACTATTTTAAATATTAAGAGTATTTTCTTTGTAAAATATAGATAAGGAAAGGCCTGGTGGCTGAAAAATGTAGTTACTAACAATATCCTGGACGAAAAATATGTGACAGATATAGTTTAAAGATTTTGTATACTAATTGGAATATTCTCTATTCTATTCTTCAGTGGAGTTGTTCATGTGTTTTGTCTTCGTTGCGGTTAAAGAAGTATATATATATATATACATATACTCAGTCCAAAATTCCCTGCATTTTTGTCAGTCTGGCATTGAATCAGTCATAACCATCTGTTACGTAAGAATTTCGTCTTAAAAAGGGTGTTTTCTATCCTTAGAGAGAAGGTTGGAGCATCGGACCCCAGACTGGAAGGCCTGGGTTCGATGCCCGATGCCCCCAAATGCCCGCCGAGTACAAATCGGAGAACGTGCTCGTTAAATCTGTGGGTCCGAACGGTGTCGCCATCTATCGTGTTGCGTGAGCAAAATCGCACTGTCACCCTCTTGGGGGGGGCCTCAAAGCTTAGGCTAACGACAGGCGTAACATTCTAGCCCTTAGCCGCGATGAATTTCGTGTACCTTGATCTGATGTTACTGTCGATCAGGTGGCATAAGACAACAACAGAGAGAAAACACCAAACTTTTCAAACTAAAGGGGAAAAAGTAATCCCTATCTTACAATTTACACGTTTGAGCCAATGAAAAAGAATAACAAATTAAAAAGCTTTGGATTAGAAGAATGTTAGAGAAATTTTAATCCATGTTAATTTTATTTTTGTATTTTTTAGTAATTAAATGCATGCATGATAAATACAAGGTCTAAATCTTGTATTCATTTTTTATAAAAAGTACATTATTAGGAATGAAATATTTGTAAATATTAGTAAAATGTTTAAAAATAACAGATTGAACTTTTTGCTATCCTTACAAAAAAGTAGCTATTTATATATAAGGATCATTGATTTGAATTTTTTTAGTAGGATATAACATTTTCTTTTTAATAAACCATTTAAGGAAGATGAATAGTATTAAAAGCGCTGACTAGCTTCAGTGCATACTAATAAATCGTAAGCCGACTTTACATTTTTACTTTTTTTCCTGTTAAGTGAGCTATAATTATTTAATATGTATATTATATGAAATAAAAATATATTTACTCTATGAACGTGCAGTTATTGTACGTGTGGGTACTATTATTTCTATTTTGTGCTTATGTGTTTAAGTGAAAACGTTGTTTTTTTTCTCATTTATAATTCAAATGATGATACTCTGAAATATAATACGAGGGTAAGTTGAAAAATAAGTTTCCCCTGTCGACTGTGGTCAGAGTTGTGTATGAAAGTCAAAAAATAGAATGAGACATTAAAGATATGACATAACTTTATTTTTCCACATAGGTACCAAGTACATTGAGACATTTGTCATATCGCTTAATAAGCTTCAAAAAGCCCTCCAGGAAAAAATCAGGGCTTTGCATATGGAAGAAGCGTTGAACGGCTTGTTTCACTTCAGTATTGCTTCCAAAGCGCCTTCCCCCGACATTTTTCTTCAAAGCCGGAAACAGATGGAAGTCGCTTGGTGCGAAATCAGGACTGTATGGCGGATGGTGTAGGCGCTCCCAACCAAGAGTTGCAATTGGTTTTGCGTTGCCGTCGCCGAATGTGGTCTGGCATTGTCATCCAACAGCAGAACGCCAGATGTGAGAAGGTTAGGCCGCTTTTTCCGAATCGCCTCTTTCAATTTCGACAGGGTGTCACAGTAGCGCGTAGCATTGATGGTTCCAACCTCCAAAAAGTCCAGCAACAAAACTCCTTGGGCGTCCCAGAAAACTGTGAGGAGCACTTTACCTGCAGAGGGAGTTGTCTTGAACTTCTTTCGGACAGGTGATGACGGATGTTTCCACTCCATAGATGCGGCCTTCGATTCTGGCGTGAAATGGTGGACCCACGTTTCATCCCCCGTCACAATCCGAAACAGAAAGTCATTGCCATCTTCATGGTAACGCACGAGATGTTCCAGGCTGACCGCCATGCGTTGTTCCTGGTGTGTCGAGGTCAATTGTCGGGGCACCCATCGTGCTGACACTTTTCTGTATTTAAGAATGTCGTGGATGATGTTTTAAGCTCGCTCATGTGATATTCCAAGTTCTTCCGCTACTTCATCGATGGTGATACGCCGGTTCGCTCTAATCGTGTCATCCACCTTCCCGACATTTGCATCTGTAGTGGCCATGCGCGTCCGTCCAGCTCTCGGTATTCCTCCACTTGCTGACGTCCATCACTGAATGTGCGACACCATCTCCGCACCATTTGCTTCGACATCACACCTGGCCCATAGACTTCCACGAGGCGGTTATGAATTTCTGTTCCTGATACTCCACGTGCCCATTCATAGCGGATAACCGCTCTCACTTCCTCCTTTGACCACGAATTCAAAACGCACCTTCTCTCCATATCTACCGGGGCTCAAATGAGAGGCTGGTCTCCGCTTTGCGCAGGCAATGCAACAGCGCCATCTGCTTGATTTGCAGCGACCTCTACCCAATGGTGTATCGGTGACTTGCGCGTTTTCCTGCTGTGTCGCCTTTCGCCCATAGCCGTTCAACGCTTCTTCCATATGCAAAGCCCTGATTTTTTCTTGGAGGACTTTTTGAAGCTTATCAAGCGATATGACAAGTGTCTCAACGTACTCGTACGAGAATAATAAAATAAAGGTATGTCATATCTTTAATGTCTCATTCTATTTTTTGACTTTCATACACAACTCTGACCACAGTCGACAGGAGAAACTTATTTTTCAACTTACCCTCGTAATTTAATTACTACGAATAAAAATTAAATAAAAATATAATTAAAATAATTTTAAAATACTTTAAAAGTAACTTTTAAAAACAATGCATTATTCTTTAATTAAATTATAAATGAAAGTAATTTTCAAAACATCTTGACCATATAAAGTCAGTGAAGACCATATAAAGTACCCATAAGGACCAAAGTCTACTGTGTCAATCTCAGTTTTCATGACGTTGAGCAATGAGGTGATTGCAGATAATCCTGTATGGTGGTCAGTCAGACGTGAAATCCCCAGAATTCATTACCCAAGCAAGCATGGTAATTTATTGACCCACTGAATGGATGACACGCTGAGTCGACCTTATCCAGCCCGGGTATTGAACCCCGGATCTGTTGCGCCGAAGTGCGATACGCTGCCAACATGATCATATACATTCTTCAAAAGTGAAGTTGCAATATCAAGAAATAAGGCACGCGCAGTCATGTAAGTTTCAAGAGTGATAATGGTGAGAGGAATACGCAAATTATGACATTTTTGCAAGCTTCTGATCACGTGGTACTCATATTTGGATTATAAAGGCCAGAAACTTTCCATTCTCATAAACAGAATCTGAGGTTTAGAGTAACATTTGCGACTTTCAAAGAAGCATTGAAAATGCCTCAAAGACGTCGCCGAGTTTAATACCGTCAGTCCATGAAAGGAGATTGTCGCTGCGTACGATAGCAACTCGTATTAGGCACAACATAAGTTTCATCTAATCTTATATCATACTTGGATCCAGGAAGGTCTACGTGCATGCTGAAGTTAATGTGGTGCACACAGACCGGCGTATTCGCCAGTTGATTATTCAAAATCCTTTCTCCATAGCTCACAACATCCGAAGACGGTTGCCTCTAGGGGCAGATGGATCTGTGTCCATCCAAACTATATACTTAACAAATAATACAGTTATGTGCATGGGTACCAGCAATTGGAGTACCGTTGACCACTCAGTTCAGGTCTATACGTCTGGCGTGGTGTTATTGTCATTGGTCATCGTACCTGTACCATCGAATGGTATCGGCTATTGTTTACAGATGAATCTTTTTTTTGTCTGTGGAGGATTGACGGTTGTCGATTGATACGGCAGTGATTAGGATAACACTGCAAACCAACCCATTACACCAAGATTTAAACCGTTCGTATGCCGGGCGTCATGTTTGGGGTGGCATAATCTTTGATCGTAGGACATCTCTTGTATACATTGACGACCGTTTGACAGCAGAACACTACGTGACACAACATGTGGAGCTTGTTGTTCTGCCTTTATTGCAGGGCGCATCCAACACGATATTCTAGCAAGACAATACCATGCTGCAAGTAGCATGGCGGATTCTTCCCTGGTTGGCACACTCTCCAAATCTGAATCCCTTCGAACACCTGCGGGATCCCAATGGACGTAACATGAACCAAGGGCCACTTTAACGAACGGTAGATTATATCCACACAGGAGTGGATATGGTTTAACAATGGTCAACTCAGGCAGCCATTAGGACAATTTGATAAAATACCTCGCCGGATTGAGTCCTGTATATTATCGAGGCGGTATATAAATTGGTCTATTGGGATTTTATTTGTCTGTTATTTTAATCATTTATCCAACTCACCACTATAACTCCTGAACTTTGAATGACTCTACGTGTATTATTTCTTGATGTGGTAGTTTCACATTAAAAGAGTGTACAAAGAATAGGGAATGAAAGATGAAAATTGGATTTCGTATTTACATTAAAAATTAGAAGTTTGTAAAATTGAGTTGCATGTTGGCAGATGATAAGCTTAATGTATTCTTTATTTGGATTTATATAAAATGAAATTGTCTTAAAATATAAATTAAAAATCTGGGTTATTCTAAGCAGCGACTTCTAGCATTTGAATATTTTTATTTCCTTATCAGCATTTGCGTACTTTGAATGCAAATATACTTCTAGAAAGTCTTACTAGAATTCGTAAGCAATTTTGTAAGAGAAGAAAATATTGTAAATTTTGAATGTGTTGAAACTGCAGAAAATGCTTTTGTGTTTCTGTTTTGACAATGCATCACTTTTTAAGACTTCTTGTTTATTCGGCCTTCCTTCTTAAAAAGTAAACAAAAATAAAGATACTACACGAAAAAACTTTCAACAAAACAATCAGTTTGTAAGACGCAGATGTTCAGCTAGCGACCTATTTCCACAAGCATTTGTTATCTTTTTTTTTCTTTTAGAGGTAAAAAAAAATACAAAGTGCCTCTAGATATAACCTCTGCTGTTTTACTAAAACAGTGACAGCTGACTTTTCCAGATCATAAATAATAGGATATGTGAATTTCCGAAAAAGGAAGATGTGAAGTGATCCGATGAATACAAAATGTTTCCTGTCGTTTTTACTATGGCCTGATAATGTTATTTTCACAATACCTTTTATTACATCAATAAATGATAAACGTCAATAAATAAAATAATAATAAATGTGTTAATAAATACTAAGTAAGCTATTGCAATTTCAGAAATAATATCGAGTTTAAATCTCTGCAATACCCGCAAAGAAAATATTGTTAGAACTTTCCGTTACCTCGATGTAAAATGTGTTTATATGGATACAGCATATGATTCAAATGATAATAATCAGTCAAAAGTTATATCCAGTTTTCTTGACCTAAATTATTATTTATACATTTTCTATAATCTTAGAAAATTTGAAAGCCCTAAGTTTAAAGTAACCAGAATAATCGTTGCATTTATGTTGATTTTTATCCACATTCTAATTGCCCTCTCTAATCATAAATCCCTTATACTGATTTATCTCCGAAAGAATAAAGAATAATTTTTAAAAAATGAAAAATCTATTTTTTATTAATTTAAATGCTAACACGTTTTGTTTATAGTAACAAATGTTTTGATATTTTTTGAACTATTGATATATTAATAAATTTTAAAAAAAGTCGATATGCATTTTTGAATCAAAACGATACATATTTGTTTAAAGTTTATATATTTTTGAAGAAACATTCAAAAGGTATATTCACAAAAAATTTATTGTAGGAATGTAAATAATGTTATCACAAAAACTATATTAGTTTTTATTATACATAGTTCTACGTTAGACGTAAATCAAATTTCATTCGTGATCGTCTGTTATTATTGACATGAGTAATATTTTAAAATCACTTTACGAATTTTTAAATTTTTCTTTTAAAAAAATATTCTTAGGTTTTTTTGTATGTTGTTTCGAAAATAAACTGTGCATGTTTTACATAACAAATATTTATAGGAAGCAACGAAAGGTTTGAGAAAACCATTAAATTAAATATATATTAATAAACCTCACCATGTCATCTTAATTTTTTTATATATTTAAATCACAATATTTTCCAATTATTTAGTATTTAAATATATGTTGCTATTGTAAAAGCGTTTTTTATCACTAAACATTTTAATACTTTACAATAAAATGATACACTTAATAAAGACAAAAAAAGTTTTTTAATTTTTTTAATGTCGTAAAAAAGTGTCTTCTAGTACCATATATCATTTGATTAAAATCTTTGATAAATTTGTTACACTATTTATTCAATCTATTGACCTACAAAAATGGATTACTGAAATTATTTGACACTTGGAAAAGTCACTTGAAAAATGATGCATAAGATCTGAAAGATTTTGTTTCGATGGTATTGTCTGTATTTAACTGAATCAACTTTTTTACGCTATTATTGATTTCCTCGAAAAGTGTTTCAAATTTTTTTAAAAAAAATATTCTCCCGAAGTTTAATAAATAATTACATAATATAAACTCAGTTGAATTTTCCAATAAAATTACTTCAAATATTAAATACGGTTCAAAAATATAATAAATTAATGTCAAACGTTTTTCAAAATTATATCATGAGGAACAGTATTGCAAAATCTTTTTCTGCATTTTGAAGAACTAATCTAGTTTCTTATGAGTTTTATTTCGTTATTCTTAATTAATTTGAACCAGTTAAAAAATAGGGGGTTGTTTAAAATGCAGATTATTCTTATTTTTTAATCCTGCGTCTGAGAAGCTCATATTACCTAAAAACAATCAAAACATCGAATTTTCATTGTCTTCATTTTGATTGTGTGTCATTTCTAAGAGTATGTTCTAGTTTTTCTTGCTTAGACTACATCATTTTGGTAAAGTATTACCTTTACTTTTGAATTATTTAAGGAATATAATATCAACGCATGTATCATCATTATACGAAAGGTAATAACTTTCAATATACCTAGCATAATTTGCATATATTCATAAGATAAAATAAACTAAGATTTTTCGAATATAAAACTAATGAAGTTTAAAATCTTAATCTTGCTTAATTATTTATTTTTTTGTGTTCTTGAAGAAATATTTGAGTAAATCTGTGTTTGATACTGAACTATATATCAAAAATACAAGAGATTTACGGAATCATCATAGAAGTTCCGATAATGTACAAAAAACATTACATAAAGTGTTCAAAATTATAAATTATTCTCAATATGAAGGTAATGAGGAGAATTTTTTTTCGAATTATATTTCGAAAATCATTTTTAATCTCATATTTTACAGAATGAAGAATCAAAAATATTTAATTACAGTCCTAGAATGCGTATAATTTAATAAAATCTACAGCTAAACGCCGAAAGTGTATAAACAAAGAGACGTAGAAATAATCTACATTTTTTTATACTCACATACCTCTAATAACAATGGGTTTGTTAGAAAAGTTAGGGAAAATATCAGATTGTGAACTTCACATAATGGAGTTGTGATATTTCAAAAAATAATTACGTTACCCAAACAGAAAGCTTTATTTACTTCAGATTGTTTTATTAGTTAATAAATTCGTTGAATATAACCAACATTATTGTCTGAAAAATATATAGTTAATTAATATTATCAAAATAAACCCCTCTGAGGTATATCAAAGCCGCAAGAAATTACTAAAAAGGATTACAATTTAAACAATATTTTTTATTACACAAAAGGTTAATAGATCAAGAAAGATTAATTTTCAGACAAAGAGTAAATTAATTTGACAAGAACATGTATTTCACATTTCCTTTCGTAGAAAATGATTTTAGTAATTCTTAAGGCATCCGACTAGGTTCGGAGACCAATTTTTCAAAAATTGATCTTCAGAATAAATTTATTGTTTTACATAACATGAATATGCTTAAAAAGTTATAATTATTAAACGAATAACATGTATAACCTTTTTTTTAAATATACTATTTTTAGGAAATTTTAGCAAAAGTTTTAAGTCAAGAAAAACGCCATTAATAAAAATAAATAGCTCTTTATGGAATTTTAATTTCATTGGTTTAGTTTTTGATTCCTCTGAAGTGTCCCAAACCGCAGGATCAAAAGTATTTTAAGAAATAATAATTTTAATAGCATTTAAATTTGATGTTAATGATTTTTCATCAAAATTACTGCATATTCTTAGCTAAAAATGGCTGTAAAATGTGATTAAATGTAGGTGCCTTAAAACCTGTCTTTCGTTACACTCTGAAGGGCCCATAACAAATATGTTATAAATTTCATTGAATTCGATTAGATTGTTTTAGAGATATACCGTTTTTCGTGCACAAATTATCGAAAAAATTCCATTCTTCAAAAAACGCATTAAAAATATTTTTATAAGTTAGATAAAATAAATGCTATAAAAACAACTTAAGAAACTCTCTAGTTTTATGTATCGGTCTTTATTTCTCAATAAGTATTTTTCTTTTTTGTCTAATGGCCCAAACAACACCTAACACACAACAAACACATTAAAAACACTTTTTCAACCTAGTAGGATACCTTAACGTTAAGTTAGTAAATATCAGTTTTTACAATAGAAATCCCAGTCCTGATTGAGAAGGAAAAAGTAGGACTAAAGCAATATTTTCATCAAAGAGCATCCTAGGAATGTACAAAATGTGATCATTTATTAAGTAAGAATGACGTTTGGTATATAAAACTTCTTAGACACACAAAAAAGCCAAGTTGATGGACTCTAATGAAGAATGAATTGGTGTTGGAGTCAGAAGCAGTAATCCTTCTTTGAGCTTCTAATACTAAATGTCAGTTATGATTCAGAACGAAAGAAATAAACACGCACAAAAAAAAGTATTTGGATGAAAAATGCTTAGAGCAATTCAATCTATTACCATCTGCTGATATAGTATGTAAACACAATACTTACTATATAATATTTAAGAAAAAGCAGCAATTACTGATTACAAATTTATTTAATCTGTATCTGTACAATTTTCTTTTTTTAATTTTTAACCAATTTAACCCATTTCTAAGATAAAAATTTTAATATACTTCATATTTTTTAATTCTGAATGTTGAATACGTATTACTCCAAATTAGGCATTCCTCTAGTATATGATGTTTTTGTATGTTCTTTAAACCATTAAGGGAAGAAAGGTAACAAATTGACATGTTTGGATAGTATCAACCCATTTTATTAATGCGTATAGAATTTCATGTAAAATTAATTTACTGTTTCTATGGAATAAGAATTCAACTAGGCAACTTGGCAATAAAAAACTGGTAACGAAGTTAGGGCTCGAAATTACAAAAATAGAGCTCTTTTAAATTAATGTTACAGTTTAAAATCTCTTTTCTTATCAATTGGCAACTATCTACGTAGCATTAAATTGAAAAAAAAAATTGGAAATATCTTTCATCTCATAGTGAAGAGATTATTTTTTTACAATTGTGTTGAAGTATAAAGCACACAATAAACACTAATTTCGATAGATATGAAATATAAATGATATTTTTGTTAATGTGAATATTGTTGAAAATTTCCGTGTGAGGGAGAGCAGTGGACGACCCCAATTATTTGAATAATAACATATTTAATAATGGACAAGTATAAACAATTGACTACACGAAGACAAATATACGTATGTACACAAAGAACTATTGGAACAAATTCCTTACAATATTTGGAATATGTACTCGTTATAAACGAGCTTTTCAACGTTTCACTAAAGGCTTTAGCAACAGTTCCACTATAATAGGAATTCAGAGAGAAACTTTCCCTCCCTTATTGCAGTCAAAGAACACGACTGAGTTATCTTCAGAATTATCTCGACCTTTGTTTCAAAGGTCCTTTATATATCTTTGAGAATTTCTAGAATGGTCTATTTTGGAGACTTCTGGATAATTCTTTGGGGGATATCGTTTCAAAATAAAATTGCCACTGATCACACTTCTAGGTTTGACATAATTTTGTTTTTCATGTTCATGCTGGGGAACAAACTTTGTCTGTAAAATTAAATTTTCCTTAAAGAAGAATTTTATTGAAAAGAAAATACGAGGGTTAGTCGGAAAATAAGTTTCCCTTGTCGACTGTGGTCAGAGTTGTGTATGAAAGTCAAAACATAGAATGAAACATTAAAGATAAGACATAACTTTATTTTCCACATAAGTAACAAGTACATTAATACATTTGTCGTACCGCTTGATAAACTTCAAAAAGACCCCCAGGAAAATATCAGGGATTACATACGGAAGAAGCGTTTAATGGCTTGTTTGACTTCAGCTTTACTTCAAAGCAACTTGGAACGAGATCAGGATGTATGGCGGATGATGTATACGCTCCCAACCAATAGTTGCAATATAGTTTTTCGTTGTCTTCGTCGAGTGTGGTCTAGCATTGTCATTCAACAACAGAACGCCAGATTTGAGAAGTCCAGGCAGCTATTTCCGAATCGCATATTTCAATTTCAACAGGGTGTCACAGTACTGCGTAGCATTGATGGTTCCAACCTCCAAAACGTTCACACAAAACTAAACACTTTTTCCATTTGAAAAGCCATGGGATTTTCTGCAAAGTTTTTTGAAGCTCATCAAGCGATATGACAAATGTCTCAATGTGCTTGGTACTTATGTAGAAAAGTAAAGATATGTCTTATTTTTAATGCCTCATTCTATATTTTGACTTTCATACACAATTCTGATCACAGTTGATAGTGGAAACTGATTTTCCGACTCAACCACTTATCATACGTATTTTATTTCAGTATCTAATTATTTTTTCTTAAAATTTATTGGAACAGTTTAGCTATTATAATAAAAAATAAAAATATTTTAGGAGAAGATTGCAATAAGATTATTTCTATTCAAACTTTACAATATGCTTTTTTCCGATTAAATGGGATACAATGATTTGAACAGTTGTTTTCAAAACATTTCCAATTTGCTGCATTCAAAGCGTCCTAACAATTTTTTTAATTATTTTTTTATGAAAGTGTAGTAAAGAATGCTTAGAGAATATGATTATTTTATTCTAAGAAAATATTTATTCATTATAACATATAGCTTTCATTATCTACTGTTTGATAAGATATTATTTTTTATACTTCATAGCATCATTGAGACATCATTGAACGCTATTTTTCAATTTAATGGAGAAAATATTTATTTTTTCTGTCGCTACCACTTTGCCGCATTTCTTTTTCCCCCCAAAAAAACACTTTTATACCAGTCACAGCCATCTGTTCACAGAAACAGATTCGCTCTTGGAGACTGCTTCTCTCTTTATCTGGAAACTTCTAGGAGTAAACTATTAAAACAGAAAGCGTAGTGGTTTTTAAAAGCGCGAAGCAGTATTCTTTTTCTGAAGAATCCTGCTCTTAAGATATACTACAAGGAAAGAGACAGAATATTGTATTTGGATATTTATAAATCAAATTAAAGGGAGAGTTATTTATTTTGCAGAAATTTCACATTACGTATTTTATAATATACTTAAGCTATAAAATAATTTATATGTTGTATATGAATGTATGGAACTTAAATGAAAAACATAGATTTCCTAATTCATTATATCATTTATTTATATATTTTATCATTATAAAAATTAAAAGATTTTAAAAAATAATTATAAAAGATCGACCAACATTAAAAATAACTAATAAAACACGCATTTTAAGCTGTTGGAACTGATCATCAGTTTTGTTTGGAATTAATTTTTACTATAATTAAAAATTCCTAGTATAAGTATGTCTCACTTAGGAAATAATTAAATAACAAAAAAGTATTATTACAAAATTTAAAGTTGTTTTCGCCTTTATTTTATTTATTATTTCTTATTGTTAACATGTATCGTCTTAACATTTAAAATCAATCATGATATTACATCAGTTATTATCCACTTAGCACGAAAGTAAATTAAGTTGCTTGTTCAGTTATTAATAACACAATCTGCATATAATTAGAGAATTTCTTTTAAAAAATTCTGCTATGAAAAATTTGTATTAAATTCTTTTTGCGTCTTTTAAAATGTGACATGCAAAAAGTCATTTTGAAATAAAGTTTCGGAAATCTGTTTCGAAAATCAATATTGAGTATTAGTTTTCTTTCTTTTTATATGTATTTTAATAAGATTTATTCCTAACACAAATTAAGGATTTATACTAAATATTTTTCATTTATGATTAGTAAAATATTTATTACCAATAATGTATAAATGTAGCTTCAAATTATTCAATACAAATATTGCGTTTCTGATTTCAGGTATAACTTTACTTTCATTGAAAAACATGAATTGTTAATATTAAAATAATGTGCTTAAATAGAACAGTAACATTCTAAGGGCTTCAGTTTTGTGTGCTTACCCTTTCTGTAAGTCCTGGGCATCATTTGAAGAATATGTTATTTGAAAGTATGTATAAAAACGTATATGCGTGTTTTTTAACATTTTAGGTCATAAAAAGATATTAATTATTTATTATGTATTTCAGAATTTAAAAAAATTACTTTGTTCATGCATAAAACTGGCAGATAATAGATTTTCTTATATGCAACTTGCTTCAAATAAAGTCGTAAATACAAAACAAAAAAAATGATGCAATTGCTTTTAATTACAATATTCTAAAAATATACAGTAGCATATAATGCAGTATTGAATTTATCAGGATAGAGTGTTAAAGTTTATAAATAGCGATAGACAAGAAAAATAATTTCTCTTAAACATCATTCTAAAAACAAAAGAGTTTTAACAAAGGAAAAACGAAGATCTTTTCGACTATCCCAGTAGACCGTATCTCCCCTCGGAAGCATAAAAGTCTATTTACGAAAGTTCTATCTCTTTGGGGAAGAAGTATTGAGAGAGTCAATAAACCACTACAAAAGGGACATAGACGTGTCTTTTAACGCTCTAGAGCTCATGAAAACCTTCAACATATTTTTGAGATAGAGGAACCCTAATGTTGATAATGGTTTGATTAACTTCAGTATTGTCACACACATAGCACGTAATATATAAATATTATATACTATGTATATTAATATTATATACACTATATATATAACGAACCACTGTTTAAAGAATTTCGTTATTCAACGAATTTTTTCCATCCCCTATAAAAATGAAGGCAAGAAACCCTATTTAACGAATAATAAATCCCGAATTAACGAATTATTTCAAGAGCTGGAGGAAATTTTATGTATCCGACTGCTTGCGACGTTTTTTTTTTTAAATGGAGATATGGGGACTTTTTTTGTTGCTTTTAGATTTGTTTAGTACATTTTAAGAAAAATATGCTGACATTAGAAGAGAAAAAGAAATTATCATTACTAAAATGGGAAAAAATGGGTAAAAATTTACAAAATTTACATAAACGCCGCTCATTCTGTATCAAAAGCAAATTTTCATTTCTGGTGTATTTCTATGTTATTCAGTTTTTAAAAGATCTTCACGATAAAAGATATTTTTATTTTTACAAAAACTAGAGCATTTTATCTGATTTGTTATATGAAATTGCTTAAAAGACAGTGATTATATTAACATAAGGGACGGTACATTTTGTAATAAAACAGTGATTGATAAATCTGAAGGTTAAAACACTTCTACTATTATACTAAAAATTTCAGTTAATTATTTTCAAAACCGTTTGAGCAATCGCTGGCCCCGTTTGAGCACTTTTTTAAAAATACATTTTAAGTAAAACGCGTTTTAAAGTATGACATATCTTGCTTAAAAGTAATAGCATCTGCTTTTACTAAAACCTTCGTAGTTTTTGTTCTAGTCAACGGAAAATAATAAACTTGATATTTTTTTAAGCTAATAAGATGGCTTATAAAATAAAATCATCAAATCAATTTGTCAGTTTTTGGCAAATTTCATAATTTTGGGGTAGCTGGATAACTTAAAAAAATGGCTTTTTTGTTTCCTTCAAACAACATATCCTTTTTATCCGGAACAGAGAAAATTTTTTCTTGTGAGAGGCCAATTTTGACGTGACCTATATAAGTGCAGATGGGTTTTGAGAGTAACCTATCGTGTGAGTTTTGAATAAGACAAGAAATTCCTTTCTTATCTCATCTCACACAACAATTCAGGTTAAATTTTTATTTTTAAGAATAGACGAATTGCTCACTCATGCAAAGGAAGTTGAGGAAATTGTTGATTTGTCGGAACCAATGGCTAGCGATTTTGATGCAAAAATTGATAATGGAATTACTATTGAAACTGTTACATTTTCTAATGTTTTAGTTTGTTTGGAAATTGGGAAAACATACGTTATACAGTAAGATGTAAAGGACACAGTATGTTTTTCTGCATATAGTCGAAAACGAACTTTCCAGTTAGAATCATAAAAATTGTTTAACATCTATTAGTCAGTATCTTAAAATTCCCAATTAACTGTGCACGATAATGTAGTAACAGTATTTTTAGCTGCTGAATAAAAATTGTGAAATTCTTAGCTATTCATATTTTTTGTGTATTTCCTTATTATAGAATTTGAAAATATAAGTGCATAAAATCTGTATTTTGTTTGGACCGAGTTCGGTCCCAATGTGAATTCATTAAGATATATAAATCCAGTCGACTCTCGATAATTCAAACCTTCGATAATAGGAACCTCTCGTTAATTCGAAGTATATGCTCAGCCCCAGGGAAAACTTTTGGTATTTCGAACTAAAACAGTACGTTTTGTAAACTCAATATTACGAAATAAAATCTGTGGCTGACCGGAATAGAATATGTGATAATTCGAAGTGATCTTATAAATTTTTCAACAATTCAAACACCCACTATCATGTAGAGTCCTGTAGCAAACAGGTTGGACCTAACATATTTTGTGTTGCACTGTTTCTGCTTGTATCCCCTGTAACGTAGTCCCTTTGATGACCATCGGAGTGGACTTCGATAACTCTGACAGAAGCTAAAGTGTCACTAAACAAACTACGCAACTTTTTCCTTCAAAATCACGTTGATGCGAAAAATTTTCAAGCTTCATTTATTCTAGAAAAATCTGTTTAAAAAGTTAGATTAAATACCATAAAACAAAAAAAGATAATAAATTTTTTTGACCAAAAAAATCTGTTATGTACAGTTATAATTCTGTTAATTGTTGTTTTTAATACATACATGTATTCTTTTAATACAGGACTTAACTTCTGTATAATATTTATACTGCATAATGCATATGTACTTTTTAAAAATACTTAAAAATAATTTTATACATGTGTCCAATTGTTTCTTTGTTGCATGGTTTCAAATTTAAATGTGTTAGAAAAAATTTTCTCTTCGGGTAGTTTGGGAGTTTTTTCCTATCCTCTTGATAATTCGAACTTTTGATAAGACGAAGTTTTTCATTGGTCTCTTCAACTTCGAATTATCAAGAATCGACTGTATATGCAATCCCTAATAATATTTACACATAGTTATAAAACTGAACATAACTAGTCAAAACAATAAGGAATATGAGCCACAGTAATACAACAGCAAACTCTTGGTCTTTGGAATCAAGCAAGGAGATACCAACTTATAGGTACTTACCATACATATATATATATATTATAATGTATAATGTATCCCCCTAAGTGAAATTTGTCTTAAATTATGTATTACATTTTCTGTACTTAAAATATAAGTTAAGTACATATAAGTTAGTTGAAAATAAACTTAAACTCATGTCATGATTTTTATTTCTTAGAATTATTTTCAAATAAAACTTCTCTTGCATTATTTTTATGATAGCTTTCCAATTATCATTTGATTAATTTTTACTTATTGTAGGTTGACCAACCAAGTCCCAAAAGGGAAGGGTTGGTACTTTCAAATTGGTTTTTTTCAACTTTCAACCGAAATTACTTGTTGGCTTGATAAGCTTTCTTCTTTCATTGTGCTTTTCTCTCTCTCTTCTCTCCCTCTCTTTCTCTTTATATAAATATTATTGTACTATTATGTATGTATATATTATCCGAAAACTTGTTTTTATTGATAAGACCAGTTTTCATAAACTTTTGCCGCGTGATGCAATGAATGCATGAATGAATAACACTTGCTGTCAAAAACATTGATAGTAACATGTTAAGTAGAGTGTGGCAGGAACTTAACTATTGCATTGATGTATTCCTTTAAAACCCAGTTCTTAAATACGTGCTGCAACAAATCCGCGTTCCAGAACGCGGGGGGGGGGGAGCATATTTTTTTTTTCTTTTGCTGTTGCATATTTTCCATTGTTATTCGGGTCAGTATAATGTTCATGACTAGAAGAATGTAATATTTAAAGATAAAAATATTTCGGGCTGAAAGGGATAAGTCATATAACCAAACATTTATGCATAGAACACTTAGAAAGTATGCAAATAAAGTTTGGAATGTATATCTATTGCTTAAAATTTTCCTTTTGCTGTATTCGTCTTAGTGTTTTTACTACAAAGATTTACCAAGTTGGAGTGAATAATAAAAAAAAGGCTGTATTTGTTTTCATTTGTGTGAACGTTACTAAATTAAGATTTGCAGGAGTAACTTTGCAACTTCAGGAAAAAAGCTCTTAACCGGTTCCCATTCGTAGCACAATTTTATATTTGAAAATACAAAAGTAATTGCATAGGAAAATTTAAAATACCTTTGCAAATATTTTTAATATTACTTTGTTCTTTTTCTCATTTCCTAAAACGTCATTTTTATGCTATCCACAATCATCTTTTGACAGAAACAATTCTTTATAAGAAACAATATTTATTAAATTTTTGGAGAAAGTTATACAGAAAAGTTTTTGCTTTAAACGAAAGCAATTATTTCTTCCCTTGTAAAATGCATCTTAAAATGATTTTATTTTCCTAAAACGGGAAGTTAGATATTTTTCCTATTGCAATTTTTATGAACCGAATTCTTCTACAAAATATTTCTCGAATGTTACCAGTATTCATTTGTTTTCGCAGATGTTTACTCGATTATTTAAAAGCAGGATTCTCACGTACTTGTGTTCAAGAATTGGTTTTTTATCCACTTATCTCACGAAATTGTAAAAGTGAATATAAAGAATTTTATTATTTTTTACATTTAGAAATACCGAAAAATCAATTTTGATTTGAACTTTGACAGAAAACTCTTAATTTCCATTAAATAAACAATGCATATTCTTCAAAAATTCACAAAAATTAATGATAAGATGTTTGTACTAACTACATCATGAAATTCAAAATAATATTTTCTATAAGTAGATGATTGTTGGACTACGGTATAAACACAAGTACCTGGGATATTTAATGCCAAAGCACCTATTGTATTTTCTATTTTGATGAAGGCATCTGTAGATTTTGTTTCAATACTTCACATTCATTCGATAAAAAGAGAATTTCAGAAATAAACAATTTTTTCTTTCTATAGCTTGATTTTAAATTTAAGGAAATGCGGTTTTTATTTCACAAATAACAATCCATAATTAAAAAAATAATAAAACATATACACATTATTTTTGCATTCATAATTTTTGTGGATTATCAGTTCTAGGAAATTAGTTCACGAGCTTTATAAGATTTGTTTTCAGAAGTTTGCTTATTTATTTATATCTTTCGTGGAAAGAATGATTTTAAAATTTAATTAATGTAATTAATAAATCAATACGTCTATTGCGTTTACTTAATAATGTACATATTATGGAATACTTTATATCGTACGGTAAAAAATATAGGTTTCTTGTATTTTTCTACAGCACCATTGCATTAATCTTAATGGCATTTTATTTTTTTATAAATACTTCATAAAGGTATCTCAAAACTTAATAACTAACAAAGTAATAATTTCATAAATTAATAATTTAAATCTGAAAGTGCATGTGATATTTGTTGACCAAATAGAATTCAATTAATAATGGAATAATATAGCAAAATTATAAAGTAAAAAACTTGTATAATTGACGTTTAGTGAAACTAACTACAGAAGAATTATTTCAATGAATAATGAAAGGAAAATAAAAGTAAAGAAGAAATATTTTCAAAAACGTTGACGGTAAAATATATTTAGGAAAAAGATACTTTTTTAAATAATATCTAACTATTTTTTTATTTAAAAAAAAGATAAATCTAACCTATCATTACCTAAGTTTTTTCCCTACCATTTAAGTAATTCATTCAACATTAAGTAGTGAAGAATTTTTAAACATCTATTTCGCTTATAAAAGTTTCTTGTCGAGGCTTAAATCAAAAAAAAAAAAATCTCTGCATTTCAGTAACTTTAGAAAACAAGGGAAGTCAACTTCAGGGGAAAGTTTCTCCGAAGGAATTTCACATGCTTCATTTATTCTACTTACGACAAACAGGATCGGCAATTAGTTAGAAGAACGAACCTCTTTAAAGATGAAGAAACACACGTGCTTAAGAACAAGCGTTAGAAAGTTTCCACTTTACTTTTCTTGGTAACCCAATGATTTTAACATGAGCATATAGTTAGGTGTGGTTTAAAGAGATGCAATATATTTACTGGTTTTCTTTCTTTAAAAAGAAAACGTGGGTAATTGTTCACAAAATTCATTTTTAGTGTTTATATAGATATGGTGCAACAAAAAAAATCAAGAGATAAATTAGCCTAACTATTGCTAGCAGGGCCACCTTGAGGCAAACCTTTAGTTTGTTTATACAAAGAACCATAAAATTAATGTAGTTCTCTTTTAAGACTAAATCTATGAGAGTTTTAAATTTTTGTAAATTAATAGAAAGATTATAATTTCTATGATTTTTTTTATAATTACCTTAATAATATCATTGATATCAATGGAATTGAAAAGATCTTCAAAATCATAACTGTAAACTGAATAAATATTTTTATTTTTGAAAAAAGTTATATCTTTATTATTTTTAATTATAGCTATATATATATATATATATATATATATTTAATACTAAATAAAGGAAATCATAGTAAACGAAAATATGAAACGAAATCTGTAATTCTACATGAAAAATAATTTTTTCCCAAAACAGTGGTGAATTCGTGTTATGCCATATCATCGGATGAATGAAAAAAATTAATTTAAATTAAAAATATATGCAGTTAAATTTATGTATATTTAAAATACATGAATTTAATTTAAAATTAAATTTTAAAAATATATGTATCCAATTTGCGTTTTTGGATTGAGCTATTATTCCTCTGAGCTTTAGGGTAGCCAATTTTCTACACCTTGGTTTCCCTGTTTTAAGTTACACCAAGCACACACTTTTTGTTATTACAAATTTTATTATTAAGCTTTTCTTTTTATTATTACAAATTATATTCCTCCAGGTATATATCTTGAAAATTTCATACAGTTTTTCTTTTTCTTTCTTTTTTTTTGAAAGTGATGCCTTAATTTTTAGTTCGATATGAGCCAGAAATAACAGAATAGCGTAAATGTTTTTGTATTACTTAAAATGTTGCATTAATCAAGAACAAGTTACCTCCTAAGTAATTTTAATGTTCTAGATTGGCTACACAGATGGTACTACTAGGTTACTGTTCCAGTTAACTACACAGCTTAAACATAAACAGGGCATACGGACTGCGAAGTGATCCTTGGTCTCCCACCTGGAAATAACCAGTGGTTTGGTGTTGCAGTCTTGACTAAGTTAGGAGGAGGAATGGCTTCGGGTGGCAAGATCCAATAAGGGAGGCTGGGAGTGGAAAAACTTTGACTTCTAAAGTATGGAACATTTCTAGTGGCTGATGGTAGTGAGATTGAAATTATCAAGCTAACTATTTTTATTATAATTTAATTGTTTTCTTATGTTGCTGAAAATTGAAAAAAGTTAATTTTTTAAATTGCTTTTATTTTTAAAACATTAATCATCGTGGCAATGCCGCTATAGATATATGATTTAAAATGTACAAAAAAACATATTATTTGGATACTTTTCAACGAGCAAAAAAATGAGTAGCTTTACAATAAAAGTCTTTTTTTGCGATGAAAAATTTGAGTAATTTATTTTACAAAAATATCAATTTGCTACGTTATCTTTTTATATCTGTCTAGGAAATTAAACGTTTTAGGTTAAATCATGCTAAGTAGAACATGGAGAAATTCACATTCATATTTATCTTATGGTTCCACTCTGTATCAAATTTAACTGCAAATAAATAAGAAAAAATTGTATATAGAAATATTATGGCTTTTTAACACCAAAACATTTGAAATAATATATGGAGTAAAGAAGAGTTTCAGCAAATTTTTAAGAAATATAACCAAGGTGCTTTTGTTTAAAGCTATGATTTTTAATCAACAATAATAAAACAAAACAAATGCTCATTATAATCTAAACTCCTGAATTCTTTAACATAATCTAAATTCTTTAATATTGTTCATTGTTCTCCTTATATATATATATATATATGTGTGTGTGTATGTGTGTGTGTGTGTGTGTGTGTGTGTGTGTGTGTGTGTGCATTAATTATTTCAACATTTAAATAATTACTTCCTAGCTGACTGAATTTGAATTTCTAAATGAAACCATTTTATGAAATATCCCGTGGAAGCCAGAAAAATGATGTGTTATTTTTGTCATTCAGTTATCTTCATCACCACCATTTTGTCACACATGTACTAGTAATGGCCACCATTTTTACTTTATTTGCAGACTGAATCTCATACTTCTACTAGAATAAAGCTCAAAAGTTTCAAAAAGTATCTGATGTTCAATTTAGGGACTACCCGAGAATCTCATCCCACAGCTGCCAACTTTTAGAACAGAAAAAGAACAAATAAACTTTTCGCGTTACTTTACTTTGCCAGCTGCTACAAATTTCTTTCCGACATAGAACGCGCAGTAAGTGATAAGTTTTGAAAACTTATCCTATCTCTTACCAGTCTAATTACGAGTATCTGGATTTTTAATAAGGTGTGGAAGTTTATACATGGAATAAATATGCATTGAATCTTTGATTTCTTGAGACGCTAAATTAAACGGATTGTTCTTCGTTCTTTATTTGTATTTCTAAGTTAATAATTTTTTGAGAAATATTCTAAAGCATTCTCGTAAAAGCATTATTTATAGGCTTCAGAATATTAATAGCTCTAGCAGAATTTAAATTTTTGAAGTAAATATTTAACACACATCTCACTCCAGAATTAAATTTTAATCTTCCTTCTGTAATGTTACTTCCAAAAAGACATACAGTAGAGATATTTATAACAATGACTGAAATACGTTGCAAATGTTATGATTATTTTTAAATGATGCTACATATTTAACTGATAAATTTTAATAATGCTTTATAAATATTATTAGAATCTATATACAATTAATTAAAATGCTAATTTGTTATAATGCTGCACTTAACAAATCCTCAAATAAAGTTTTCTAAGACACTGCATTAAGAACAGAAAAAAATTTAAAAACCTATTTTTTCTATTCATTTATACTCAATTAGATTGATTTAAACTAGAATTTTATCACATTTATATGTTCAGTTAATAAATTCAGTCAAACAACTAGGACAATTCTTGGCAAAATTCCATCAAGTGCTGATAATATTCAGATAATTATTGAATATATTTTTATTCTCAGAAAATATAAGACATTATACGTTAAATAATCAATGCATGCAAATTTTTTCTAGAAATATTTTTACTGAAATTTTGTTGTGTGTTGAATGTTTCGTAGTATCTAATGAATTAATTGTACAAATATTCAAAATTACTGCTTTTCTTTAACAAAAATTGCACAGTTTTTCTCATTTCAAACTTTGATCAGAACTTGTTATTATTTTTTATTACTTGTAGCAGTCTTCTGATGTTAAGAAATATATCATCACAATCAGTACAGTGTACTTAACTTTCATCTTATCCTTAATAAGATCATGATGCTTTGCTTTCACTGCAATAAAATCATACCCAGTAAACACAAGTAGGCAATAATGCTAAACTTAATATTCTTTGAAATCTTTAAATATACTACTAATCTTGACTACTTTCATATAAGCAATGAGGAACAACACCTCACTGATCTTTCCATCAGAAATCGTCCACCATGAATGAGTAATTCTAAAGTTGTCCCAAGTTTGAAGAATAATAGATTCATAGAGTTCCCAAAGATAAACATGCAACTATAAATTCACACTTTTATCAATTTGCTTCAGTCATTTTGTTCCAATTGTCAGTGTCACAGTGAATTTCTTTATCGGATTACCAAAAATAAATAGTTAATGTGAAAAATACAATGTCTAAGGTAGATATATATGTTACAAAGAATAAACAACTTGTCAGTCCAGGAAATTTTACATTGAAAATATTGAAAGTTACAAGACGTACCAAAGAAATAAATCAGGAAAAATACACTAGCAAATTATACAATGTGCACAATAGCTTAGCTTCATCAGTTCTTAGTATCTAGCAATATGGAGATCTTGTAGAATTTATAATATAATACTAACTTGTTACGTGAATTTAAATGAAGTCAATTGAAAGAAGTCAGCTTCCCCCGTCTCTACTGCATGTCCTTTTTGCAAAGAATTTTATCCCTTGTACATGACTGATTGAATATACTTAGCATCATTGATAAATTAATTTTAAATTTCCAAGAATTCAATAATTTTTTTTTTATTTCGGATCAATTTAAAGGAAACTATATATACAAATAAGAATATATTTTGGAGGTAAGTAAAATTTGAAAATACTATCTTAAATCTGAAAGTTTTACGATTGAAGTTTAAATGAAATCAGAACTCTAGATATATTAGCATATCATGTGCGTAGTAGGATTCAAAAGTTCCCACACAGAGAGAGTTTATAGCTCAGAAAATAATACAAATTATGCTGCTAAAACACATCCTCCTTCAAAATAAGACCATCAAGTAAAAACGCACTTTTGCCATGGCTTGTAACGGTCATTAAAACATTTCTGGAATCCAATTTTAGCCATGTCCGTTAATACAACCTGCTATGCACCTTTAACTTCATCTGCAGATTGGTCTCCGCTTAACATGTGGAAAACTGTATATTGACACACCCTATGCATGTTAAGATCCATAATCAGTATCTATTGACATTTGGCCGGGTATATTCCAACTGAATATGCTATTGTTTGAAGCCTGTTTTTACGCACCGAGGCAGAAACCTTTTCGATGTTTTAAGAGGGGCTGAAAATCTGTGGACGTCCAGAGCATTTGTCATCTTCGACACTTTCCCTGCTTCTCTGAAACGTCGATGGCACTCAAAAGCTTGTGTTCGCCATAATTTATTACAGCCTTACTCCTTCAGCAAAATTTCCAAAGTCTCCGTAGCACTTTTTCCCAAACGAGCACAAACATTTATATCTATTACCTGCTCAACAAACGCAATTTTTTTTAAATCGTCGACGACTAAATACAAATATACGACGCTGTGGCTACCCACCGACCACGTGATTTGGAAAAATACTTTCTTTCGAAAAGGGGAAGAATGCACCAACACAGAAATATTATTGTAGTCACTCTACTGCAAAAATTTTCCGCGTTATGGACTCTCTCCGGAACATTTTTGAATTCTACATTATATATATTAGGAAAAACAATGCTATTTTTTTTCTCGGGGAATACTTTTTAACTTAATGTCATTTCTTATATGCCCGTATAAGTGATCTAAACCGATAGCTACCATGAATAAATCCTCTAACCTATAGTCTCATTAAGGAATATAAAGAAAATCAATTACATACAAAGGGCATGCGCAAGAACAAATAAATAAATAAAAAAGGAAAAAGACAAAAAAATGTACTGAGCTCTAAGATAGAAAACAAAGATGATCTAGAAATACGCAAGAAGAAATAGAAGAACCTTTCTTTGACATGTTTTACAAGTGATTTCCCTATACCAGAGGAAATTCTTTTCTTTATGACTTATCGACTTTATGAAAAGATTTCACATGTTTGCTTACATCTTAACATTACATTAAAATACATCTACAGTTATACTTGCAAATATTATTACCATCTATACTACAAAATAGTGCAGTTAATTTTGAACAAACGATTTTTATTAAAATCAGCATATATATAATTAAAATCGTAAGAAATAAGAATATTCTTTATGTGTATAAATTTGATTTCGTGAATAATTTACATTAATTTTCTGTAGATATTACTGATATAAGTAAAATATCTATTCGTGTATAATACATATAGTAAAAATAGACCCAAATTATAGATGATTCGTGTTAAACAGAGATTATCACAGAGCTCGGAGACCCAAAAGGCTTTTTTTGGCTCATCCATAATTTTTCAAAAAACAAAATTAAAGACATTTAAGCAAATAATTATTATTTTTCAGGGGTTATAGAAGTTTTATAAACTAAAAACAATTAAAAACAATTATCTATTGTTATACTAATCTAAATCTATCTAATAATCTAAAATCAACCATAAAAAAGGTAGAAGCACTTCCGTCGTACGTTTGAAGTTATTCTATTCCATATGTAAGAGATATTGTTTTCAGAGTATTTAATCTCTGGAACTCGACTATTTTACTTTACAATGAAATGCAGTTTATATCTTTGCTTTCAACATTTTAGGCTTCTGATTTTTTTTCTCCCTGGCTTCTTAAATATTGAAGTTTTCTTATATTTAGTTATGTTACTAGAGTCCTTAACTGTTTTTTTATACTCCTCAAAATTGATTGTTCTTTTTATTTCTACCCGATAGATTTTGGTACCATTTTTTAACGTATTACATGTATCATTTTTGATGTATATTTTTTTACTTCTTTGCGTATTTTATTTTCCTATCATTTGTAATTTATGTGGTTACTTATATTTGTATGAATGAATTACGAAAAAGTAGCAAAATGGTACCATTAAACTTGTTTAACATTGCATGTCAGATTTTAAGGATGTAATGTTTGAAAGAATTAGAAAGTATCCATGAAATTTTTAAGCATATATATTTACAAATGCCTTAAGCCTTAAAATCGATAGTATGTATTAGGTTTGTATCAATCACTTTTTTATAGTTATACAATATTAACTCAAATTTCTAAAGTTGGGAGTATTTTTTGCAAATAGAAACGTGCGCTTGTTGAAACTTTGCTATATGTTCTGAATATTTCTAATAAATATTTAATTAACATATGAATCCTATAATTGTTCAAAACCAATAACATATTTCATCTTTTACATGAATACAATCTTAATAATTCTACTCTGAAATCCTTGATACCCCAATATTATGATTAGCACAACTCTATAAAGACACACGTAAAAACACAAAGAACACATAGCAATACTTAACACCTTTTATAAATATCTTCCAACAAGATTAACTTTAGAAAATAATAGCAGCATCGTTGAAATAGGATTTCCTTCCTTATTTTCAATTGAACCTAGGGGATTTCAATTGAAATAATTTGATTTATTTTCATACTTCAATTAATGAGAAATATTCTGGAAACGTGGGAGTCTTCTGAAATTACATCGTTTTACAAGGCTTGAATTCCACGAACCAAGAGAATAATTAATTCCTCTCAGCTATTTCACCTTCAAAGAACAGAGCTCTAAACGATTGACAAATCTTATTTTACACATGAACCTTACTCAGACTGAATAGAAAGTGTTCTCCTAGACCCATGTATCGGAGTTATTTGAGCATGTCGCGACGTTGAGTCATCAATTCTATCAAGGCTATTAAGCAAATATTACTTAATATTCGCCTGTGACGTTCTCTGCAATTTCGAATTCATCAACTGCGTAGTTAATTAAGTGAAAAGAAGTTTATTTTAAGTACCAAATTCTCATCTTCTAGAAATTTCAGGAAAGTAGATATACTTAATCCTGCTTTTTTATTGGGAACTGCATTCCATAAATTTCCATTTGTTACTGCTATTTAATACAATAAAAAAGTGTAATATAATGACTATTTGTATATTGACAAGACACACACAACTTCAGTTACAATACTCTTTTTCTATTATTAGAAATATCTCAGATTTTCAACAATTACCTGTGACTTACTTTTAAAAAATAGATGATTTTTAAATAGAAATACAAAAGAAGAAATTTTATAATTTTAAAGCAAATTAAAAAAGTGTTTTAACGAAGTCATTATGGTCGGTCGATGATAACTGTAGGAAAAGGTAATGAAAACCCCCATTTTTGATTATTTATTTATTTTTATAATACAATAATTATAAAAAACCACTCTTTCCAATTTTTTTAAAGAAACACAGTGCTTAAAAAAAGAGATTTTTGAATCAAATGAATATACAAAATAAAACTCATATAGTTGTAACTTATAATAATGATTTGCTTTGCTTCCCAAAAGAAACTTAAGAATAGAAGCAGCCATGAAGGTCGCTTGTTCTTTGGATCTTTGTCAAAGACTTTTATTTTGCCTCACCCTTTGTGCCCTTTGGATTGTATTCATCTTGAACTTCATAAGAAGGTATTAAAGAGTGAAATGTCTCCTGAACAATTGAAAGCAATAGCTTTAGAAACTATTGACAATCGATTTCCAGCAAGTGAATGGCTATATATTTTTACTGATGGATACCCTTCTAGATAAATACCATTGGCTGATGTGAATTGCTTAGCTTTATCAACCACTAGGTATTTTTACTACTGCCTTCGATGGCGAGATTGAAGCTATTGTAGTAGCGGTCGAGCAACCATCACTAAGAAGATTCGAGTTTAACAGGGCGATAATCTCTTCCGACTCTAAATCAGCATCAGAAGCTCTGTCTCAAAATTATCTCTGTAATTCCCAAAGAATTTTAAAATGCAAATCGTTCTTTAAAGATTTTTCTCATAAAATCTCTTTTTAGTGAATACCGGCTCATTGTGACATTGTTGAAAATGAGCTTGCTGACTTTCTTGCTAAGAAAGGAGCTCTTGTGATCCAAAGACCGGCGAGGATTTCAACCTTTCACTCTTTAAGGCTTTTTTCTAATATGGCCCTTAAACATAAATTTAAAATGGAAGTCGAAGGATAAGAACTGGACAATTTTGCACAAGGACCTGTCATGGGTCCCTGGGGCTCCTAGAAAAGCTATTGTAGCCCGTTCTAGACTTTTGACAGTTCAAGACTCTCTGAGATCGCATCTCTACAGAACTGGTATCGCCAACTCACCGGACTGTACTCTGTGTGACTCTGGTCAGTCTATGGCCGCTGAACATTTAGTCGTGTACCCTGCACTAATTAGCTTTAATTCAACTGTCGAAAGATTTTGAAGAGCACGTGTACTAATAGCATAGGTGCTATTGTAGTGTGTGGCAGTTGTAAAGTAAAATAATTATTTGTCAGTAGCGGTATGTGTTTTGTTTTTTGTGCTAATTGTTATAGTTCGTTTTTGTTGTAAAAATGAAATATTTCTGTTTGTTATGTCTTAGTTTATTCTGCTAAATTCAATTCTACCCATAAATGATCCTGTAGTGGCTCTAACCACCATAATAATCTTCTATTTCCGCCACCTAACGAGTTTACCCGACTTCGAGTCTAAGCCACTGCTGATTTTCAGTGGCATTGGCATTTGAAAAAAGTGCGGCTTAGATTCGAATACATTTAGTAAATTAATAGATAGATTTACATAGAATACTGTCTGGTGTCAATTGTTAACGGAAGTAACTGCAATTTCCTTATTTTCAACTTCGTTTTTCTGTGCGTTGGCTTTTTTTATTTTCAGAGTGTTAAAAAGTAGTTTGATCTCTAAGAACACCTGGAGTTGATATTTCATTACTCGTAAAAAATGCACGCGCCTGTGAGTTATGATTATTTAGATTTTTTGCAAGGTTTTGTTTTACTCTTATGAATTAGCGAGGATAGAACTAAAAATGTCTCAGAACATAAGTCTTACTAAGAAAGAAGTAACCGCGTTTCTAAGAGAATTATCCTCAAAGAAATCAAAAAGTGGGAGACTTTTTCTGAAATACATGATTAATATTTTATTCTATTTATTATATGTTGTAATTCTTGAGCAGAAATCAACATAAATTCTGAATTAATAACTTGCAATAGCTCACATTGTTCCTGGAAGTGCAATTAATAAATTAGAAACATAAAATACGAATATTTTGCAAAAAAAAAAATATTCAACAATTTTGCAAAAAGGTCATTGAGAATATTGACAGTATTTAGAATTCTTGGTTTCAATTAACACAAAATAATTAAAACATGTAAAAAATTACAGACGTATAAGCTTGTCGATTATTGAAAATTGAGGCTAGTTTTTTTTTCAAAGAGGATTTTTTTTCTTACATTTCAATTTCGTACAACATTGGAGTTTCAGGAGCTAGGAAATCCAGAATTTCTTTTATTATGGTCTACTTCTTGATATATATGTTTTTTATTGGAACCATAGCCACAGAAGCATATTTTGTGAATATCAATACCCTTGACATTTGATAATAATTTCATGCTATGTATTTGAACACAACGAGATAAATTCTCAGATTGTTTTTACGGTATCGAGCCATTTCATAGAAAACTGCATAAAATGTGGCATACCTGCCAGAATATAACAATTGACGAAAAGTATTTCCTAAAATGACTTGATGTATATTTACTCATATTGTAGTATCGAAACTCAATTAATAAGCCCAAACAATTATGGATAGCTGCAGTAAGCACATTTTTCAAGCATTTTCTTAACAGGAAAAAAAATTGATGAATGAGAACAAAAATCGCAGACTTTTAAAGATGCAATTTTAAAACAAAAATGAACTTTTTCAATGTATAGAAAGAAATGTAACTGATAACAGCTTATTTAATGTTTTTGAATTTGCTTATAATCTGAAAGAAAAAGGAATGAGTTTAGTCAGAACAATGAATATAGAGGCATACGAGAAATTCAAGTTTGTATAAAAATAGGGAAAAAATACTATAATCGGCAAAAATATTAAAAAATCTGTCTCTACGCTTACACTTATTTAGCTCTAAACGAACAATAATGTGGTACAAACTGGAGTTCTATACATTTAAAAACTCCAAATAATTTTCGAAGAAATAACCTATAACCGCTTATTTGTATAGTTCAACAAAATCTGGTGTACATCAAGGGTGTCATACTCAAAAGCTAACTTAGGCCAAGCAAACGAGGTTTAATTTTTGGTAGGCCAAACAAAGTAACTTTAGGTACGTCAATATTCATAGAAATGCAGGTACCGTATTTATCTATTTGTGGTATATTCAAAAATAAATGCAAGCATTTTGTTTAATAATAGCAAAAAAAGAAAATATAATTTTAGAAAACGTTTAGAGTGAACTCTACCAATACCTTATCTTTATTCTGCGTTGGGGTTTGTTACTTTATTATAAATTATTTCTCGCCGGGGCTCAAAACTGTTCGTTGCGCGTCACATGCATCTCACAAACCGCGGGTTTGGCCCCCTTAGGGTGTATACTGTTAACCAAATGGGATGGTAATATTCAATCAAAGAAAATTTAGGAAGAGGAACACTTCACACATTCTATAATATTTTAGAGATTACTACTATAAACGATGGAATTATATTGAAAAGTGTAACCAAAACATTTTATATAAATGCGTCCATGTATCTAAACATTAGCTGAAGAATTAAAACAGATTTGTTGAAAATTCTAGTATAAGTACCAGAGAAGATGAAGATGAACTGTGGACTGAAAATCAACCTAAGCGTAGTAAACATGATGCAAATAAAGTGTCTCGGATAAGTGAAGAATATAATGTTGTAAAAGAATGATAGAGTCACATGTACAAAATACAAGAGCATGTATTGGTTGTAAATAGGCAAATGTTCTGTGTTCATGCTTTCAAATTATTAAAAAATAATTATTATTTTCCTTATAGGTGCAAATATTTTTGCGTACATGTAGATTTTCAAAAAGAATTTTACAATAAAAGATTTATTCAAATTTATATACATATGGCACGGGGGTTGATGGAATACAACAATAAACTTCCAGAATTTTGTTCGCATGTCTCAATAAATTTGTTGGCAGGAATTTATTTTATGTTTGTGTTGTATTTTATAAATAGCTTAGTTATTCTTAAGAACTTTTTATTCTTTGAGTTTAAAAAATATTTCTTTTTCCAGACTATGGAAAAAAAATTCCCAAGTACAATTATGTCCTTGTTAAACTTTGAATACACATAAGTTTATAAGGAGAATTCAAATTTTTTTTCTGACTTTCCACATAATTCTATAAAAATTTCGTGTAACAGTAGAATTTCTGCTGTACTATTGAAGCAAAAAAATAGCTCCTCTTCAACTCTGTAAGTGCAAGTAGTACGTATCTATCAATTGCCTCATTGTCTTGCACATAGAAACATGTTGTATTTCATTTAATAAATCATAATATATAAAATTCAGTAACACCAATCCATCCCTTTTACAGTACATTAGTTCAAGTAACTCAATTCTATATCATAGGCTCATAAATAAATATTTGCGAGTATATATCTACATATCATTATAAAAAATAGCACAATGTAATCATCTTCCTTCTTTTTAAATGGGCTGCTTTTTGACTCACCGATTTTGCATACGCGGCTAGTCCTCAAGTATGGGAGTCATTTCAAATGTGGCGCAGTCTAGTGGCGGCTTCCACTACCAAATTTATTTCGCTTGAATTTATTCAATTCGAGCTCTCATTGGAAGCTAAATATTTCCATGATTTAATTTTGCCGTGAGTAACAGAGACAAATTATTACTCAAAGAACCTTTTTTTAATGCCATTTAATCACATGACATTTTGTGCTATATATTGACACCAGCCAGGATTACGCCTACAATCTTAGGCTTAAGAGGAGGGAATACTACTATGCTATTGAGTAGAGTAATTTCATTTTTTTTTCGTAAGATAATCATAAAAAATCCTATGAAGAAACTATGAAAAAATGTCTAAGGTAATCCCATAAACCAAAGGCTGTTTTTCTTAAATAAAAAAATTGTATTTTCCATTTAAAATGCTTTTTATAAAGTGATAAAATACAGAATCATGTCAAGAATTAAAATTTGCATAGCGGTGTCATAAATCAAAATCACTTCCGAATAGCTCCCAGAGAAAAATATTTTTACTTCAAAAAATAAATAAAACATTTGGAGAAAGGAAAAACATCCAAAGTTAATGCAAAAATCAATGACATGCATATATTCTACGTGGGAAATACGATGACCTTAAATTTAAACGGGGGAAAAAATGCATATTTTTTTTTGCTTGTTTTTCTTTTAAAGTTGACGAAATTATTTTATTTTAGTTGACTAATAACTAAATCTTCTCAGGAGATATTTAATCTTTAGCGTGGTGTCAGTAATATGAATGTATGTACTACATGACAAGAAAAATCCATCACCAAAAATGACTACTCAGAAAATTATGGAACTTTCAGAACAATAGAGCATAGCAGAATGATGCAAATGAGCGAAATGTGCAATTTTCCAGCGCACGTCAAGTAGGATATTAGAAAAGAACCTTTCAAAATGGGCAAAATATCCATGTCATTATTACTAATGCCAAATTAATCTGAAAATTCTATTTCCCTGTCTCAAAGGACACGTGTAATCTCAGACAATGCCAGGCAGCCACGAACAGAGGCAGTTCTTGAAAACATTTTTATGAGGGACATGAAGGCTGGACTGTAAAGAGGAAGCTGATTTATAACGTCAAATCTTAGTGAAAAAGCAACTAGACGCAACTACGACGCATTGGCTGTGGAAAGAATAAGAGATATAAGGCGACGAGAGCCAGTGGAAATTTATAGTTATATGATACATGAGAAAACACACAATATTTTGCCTTTTATGCCACTAGTAGCCCACATTTGAAATTAAATTATATATGAGCATTAGTAATATTTAATAATTGAAGAGAAGCTAATCTAAAAATATTTTGTCTAGTAACTAAGAAAATTAATTTCTATTTCCTGATTTTTCTTAAGGAAAAATGTTTACTCTATTCTAAATGTATCCGACTACCCTAAAACTGTGAATTTTGCCAAAAATTGACAAATTTTTGTATGATTTTATTTTATGGGCTATCTTAATAGCTTTATAAAAATATCAAGTTTATCATTTTCCGTTTACTAGAACAAAAACTACAAGTGTTTTAGTAAAAGCAGATGCAATTACTTTAAGTAAGATGTCATACATTAAAACGCATTTTACTCGAAATGTGATTTTTGAAAATAATCAAACAGGCTCAGCGATTGCTAAAAAGGTTTTGAACATAAGTAATTGTAATTTTTCTGTAAATTCTGTATAATAGTAGAATTGTTTTAACCTTCAGATATATCAATCACTGCTTTATTACAAAATTTACAGTTCCTTGTGTGGATATAATCACTGTCTTTTTAAGCATTTTCATAGAATAACCGAGATAAAGTGCTCTAGTTTTTGTAAAAAAGAAAATATCTCTTATCCTGAAGGTCATTTCAAAATTGAGTAATATAGCAACACATTAGATTGAAAAAAAATTTAAAATTTCTTTATAAACCTTTGGTGCAGAATGGGCCACGTTTATGCTATTTTTTTGTCAATTTTTACCTATTTTTTCCATTTTAGAAAAAATAATTTCCTTTTATCTTCTTAATTTTAGCACATTTTTCTTAAAATGCACTAAACAAATCTCAAAATAACAAAAAAATCCCCGTATCTCCTTTTTTTAAAAAAAAAGTTGTCGCAACCAGTCGGATACCTTAAATATTGAAAAAATACTATGTTTCTGTTTCGGTGTATATTTCAATATCTTAAGCATTCTCTACATCTGTGCTTATCAAACTTTCAATGTTTGTGACTAGGGATTGAAATATCGGATCAAAAGTTCAATACCGGTATTCTGCATTTCTTAGAACCTAATACCGGGTTACTTGTTTTAATACCGGTATTAGAAATTTTCGGAAAAGAAAGAAAACACAGATGTTTCTTTGTTTCACTTACCATTTTTATTACAGAGTGTAAATATCCAAGAAATAATTTGTTACTTATAAATTATAACAGTATGTAAAAAATCACAAAAAAATAGTAAAAAAACATCTTATTTACTTAAATCAAAAAAAGTGCAAATATCACTGTTAAGTTTGTGGTATTATTAAAATTTTTTGAAACGTGACCTTAAAAAACATAATACATCAATTATACTGTTATTAAGCCTGGAACGTAATTTTGTGCAAAGATTACCAGCTATCGAAAACGTTCTTTCGGTTTCTACGCTAGTTGTGGTGGTACTTTTAGCAATGCACGAAATACCTTTTCCAAGTATCCTCTAAATTCATCATCTACAAATAAATCGATTTCTCATCAGATGGTTTTGGATATAGCTAATTTCCGTACTGTATTTTGGTTTGTTGTTCAGATACGAATATCAGTCTACGAATCCTGCGAAAGTGCAGTATCGCTCTGAGCTGAATAGGACAGTTTTGGCCTCGGATGATTCAGATATTTTATAACGTCGCTTGATTGTACGAAGCAGCTTTGTATTCAAAGTCTGATTAATTTCGCCCGTTAGGGAGACATTGTAGTAACAGGTGTTGATGGATGAAGGAAAGAAGATCAACTTGGATATGTTATTCCTCTTTCAAAGAGAACTTAGTTAGGAGTAGTGTATTTAGTTCTATTTGCCAGAGAAATAATTTATGTCTATATTTTTAAGTTCAGATTAATAGTCTCTTATCATGTTGTATCTGGCAATGCAAAAATCAGATGATGGATTTAGTGAGTTGCCTTGCAACTGTGTGTGTGTAGAACTAGCTAGAAAAAATAAAAATAAGAACAACGGAATGAGCGAAATAAAGACGTTTAATATTTTTACCTTCTGAAATGGATGTAAAATTATTTCATTTGTAATATATTTTAATCATGGTGCAATAACTAACACTATAATATGTAAAAAAAAACGTATACTATTTTGCTATTTTGGCGATGCCTGAACACAGAGGAAACAATTTCAAAAATTTCTAGTAAATACCGAAAAACCTCTATTTAAACTTGTGAATATCAATATTACAAAACTGTAAAAATGGCTCAAAATACCGGTATTCGGTACCCCGTTATTGCAGTCCCTATTTGTGACCCAATTTTCAATCATAATTTTCATGACATTCCCCTCCCTGCAATAATATTATATTGCATTCAATAATACTTTGACGCTAAAACTACAAACGATTTTAATAAAAAAAAACTGTACAAATTATTAAGATAAACACTAAATTTTGCATATAATTTTGTATATGACAAGCCCATAGGGTCACTAGTATTTATTAAAGTTATTCTGAACTTAGAATTGATGAATTAATGTGATCAAATATATTGTGCTGTAGAGATACATTTATAAGTATATTATACCATTGTAAATGTGTATTTTTGATTAACTCAGAATGTATTTTGTTTTGATTCCTACAAAGAAAAAAAATTTAATAATCTTTTATTTTTGATTTTTCGATATGCTCAAGCTGTCCTGGTAGGATTACCACGCCCCCTTTGGGGGGGGTGCCCGACAGTTCTATCTTAACGTTAAACTGCATACAACATTACTTTTCGTTTAAATACAGGCAGTATCTCTACAGTATTCAAAGTTTTCGTCGTATCACTCGATATTAAAATTATTTTTAAAAATCAAGTAAATAACATAAAATATATTTTTAGGCATCTAAATGGGGAAGTATCATAATCGTAAGCCTCAGGCTTGTACTGTGAGGAAGCATTTCAGAATAACATTTCTAAGAATAACATATAAGAAATATTCAGGGCATGGATATAAGAAGCAATTTCAGGGAGCCTATACGGTTTTATGTTTATAGCACCATAATCAGGCCTGGATGTTACAATTGATCTGACATTCGGAAAGGAAAATAAAAGACATGTGCGACGTAAGTACAAGTGCTTAACTGGCTGTGTTTTGAGATAAGCATATTCATTTAATGTTACTTTCCTTGATGGCTGCCGCATGTATATTTTTCTATAAATCAATAAAATAAATGTAACTTAGTTCATCTCAAAATAAGAAACAAATAAACCAAATAACTATAAATTTAAACTTACTTACTGATATTTATATGGAGTATATTTATTGAATTGTTTTTAATTTTTTTACATCAAAAGAAAAGTATTTTCAGTCTTAATTTTTTCCAAAAAAAATATCAAGAGAAATAAGATACACACTATATTTTGAAAGTAATTATTAATATTGGTATAAAAGTAGTCTTCTTCTGCCAAATAGGAAAAGTATTACTAATTTGACTTATCTAATATACACTCATGGACAAAAAAATTAGCGCACCAAGAAGGAGTCGTCAAAATGAAACGAAATTTTACATACGTAATGACTACTTTGATGTAAGTAAATGATTAGAAAATCAAGGAAAAAGGATCATTTATTTCAGAGAAAAAGTCAAAAGAACGGAGCATTTAATACCTTGTTGAACCCCCCTCTAGCTCGAATGCACCGATGCGATACGATCGGGCATTGAGGCATACAAGTTCTGTATGATGTCTTGAGACATTTCTTTCCATATTTGCTGTAACCTTGCCTCTAGTTCGTTCAAACTCGTGGGATGCCCAACTCGCCGTCCCAAATGATCCCGGATATGCTCGATTGGAGACAAATATGGGGATCGGGTAGGCCAAGTAAGGGTAGTAACAGTGCGCAGACAGTTTTGTGACACCCTAGCCATGTGAGGCTGAGCATTATCTTGTTGAAAAATAGCCCTGGGAGCCGTTGCAGTAGTGGCAACACATGTGGTTGCAGGATGTCATGGACATACCGCTGAGTGGTCATGGTGCCACGTATCAATACTAGGGGTGACCATGTGTTGTAGGCAATGGAACCCATACCATCACACCAGCTGTGGAAGCGGTGTGTCGCTGTAAAGCAAAGGCAGGATTGAGGCGTTCACCACGGGGTCTCCACACGCGAACACGATTGTCATCACTGCTGAGATTGAATCTGGATTCGTCGTTAAAGACGACCTGGTTCCATTCCGCTGCAGTCCAGTTTCCTCGTGCACGGCACCACTCCAAACGGAGGCATCGATGGGTGGGCGTCAAGAGCAGCACACGTAATGGGCACCGCGATCACAAATGTCCTTCAGCCAGGCGCCTTCGTATGTTTTGAGAAGACACATGGGACCCTATTGACGGTGCTACCTGTGCTTGGATAGCTGCCGATGAAGCAGTTGGCTGTACGCGTGTATTTTTACGATGTGGCGGTCTTCTCGATGACTGGTCTGTTGAGGGCGTCCTGGCCTGGTCTTCGTGTAAATGACATCTCTCGGATCCACTGGTCCCAACACCTCCTCACAACACAATCAGAGCGGCCTAATTGACCAGCTACTCGCCTAGCTGACCACCCAGCTTCCATTATGCCGATGATTCTCCCCCTCTCAAACTGCGACATCTGCTCTTATTGTCTTCGAAAACGGCGTAATGGCATGTCTACCTCAGGTCTTCCTTTGTTGTTTTCTTTAGCACACTCAAACAAGCTTTGGTTACCTGTTTTATACCCCACGGAGAATGAAGTTAAACGTCCTCTACTGGCTCTACGTAATGCGCAATCACGCTGCATTTCTAATCATTTGCATATCTCCCCGACATGTACCTTCATGCCAAATTTCGTTACGATCCCGCAATCATTTCTTAGTGCGCTAATTTTTTTGTCCATGAATGTATTTTGTACAGCCCCCAAAATTAGCATCTGATGTTATTTGTTTCTTCTGCAAATTATTTTAAAATTAAGTTTGTTGATCTTTCTATATCTATAAATAAATGGTGAGTACAAATGATGGACTTTAATTTAAAAATCATAGTATTGAAACTACTTCACGTATTGCAATAAGTGGTACATGAATGTAAAGACAAATATACCGTTTTTTTTTAATGTTCCATGTGTGATCCTCTTGTTACACGGCAAGCATCCAATATGTATATAATTCAGTTCATCCCATAGATTTTGCAACATCGTTATATCAATGGTTAGTAATGCGACACAAATCCTTACTTGTCGTCATCTGTTATCTGCTGTGTCAATTGCAAATGATACGGCTTGAAATTTATTTTTTTCCAAAAAATTGTCCCTATGGTTTTCTGGAGTGTTTTAAGTTCACAGGCGCAACTCTCGTAGACTTCCGTGGACTGTGCCTGCACCACCTCCCTTGCTTCTTCCGAGACGCTTGACCGGCCGCTCTTTCTTTTCACACAAGCAATCTGTTAACTTAAACAAGTGATACCATCGCAGAATGCTCTTACTGGCTCTTCTTTTCCGTTGTGTTTTCTAAATTCACATTGCACCAAAATAACTGGACAAACTCTTACATATTATAATGCGTAAAAATGCTTCTCTGTCATTGTTGCCATGTTTGGATTTCAATCATAGTGATCTTGAATGTTTTATTGATCCCTGGTGGGGGGAAAAAACTGGACGCATTTCTCTTTGCATTTATGTATCACTTATAGTAATATATGCTGTAGTATCGAAAATATGGTTTTTTTTTTAAATCAGGTCCATTCTTTGTACTCTACCCTATATGAATTTGTTATGAAACTTTTTTTTATTTCGCACTAAAAATAGAATGCTAAATTCTAGTGACTTGAGACACTCGACGTAAATTAAAGTGCACATTTCGCTTCCTACAATGGCCACGGTGGTCAAAGGTTCAGGATCACGAATTCGGGGATGGCTTTATGAATATATGAGTTTAATTGCGGAAGATCCTCTTCCCATCCAGAGAGACTGGTTCAGGTTAACTCGTCTAGGTTCATAATAATATCCCTAAGAAAATAAGATATATTCAATATAAAGGTGGTTATTAAAATGATGGAAACGCTTTTGAATAAAGTAGTGTTTTTTCTTGCTCTACTTCAGCATTAAAATATAATAATAATAAATGCCAGGGTTTTTTACAAACATAAATGCATATATTTTGGTATATCGTTATTTATCTTCTGTAACTCGGATTTTTTTCAAAATCTTAAAATGCCAGACCTCTTTTTTTGATTTTCAAATAGGCCAGATTGTAGGAGCAGTTGTGACCGAAATATTCCAACTTTTAGGCCTTCCCTAGAGGTACGCTGTGTTTTGACAGGATACACATAGAGTGGTACGGCATTCTCAACATAGCAAAACATCGGACGGAAAAAGAAGCTCATTGAAAGAGACCAACACAAGTATTGAAATGAATTGTAATGTTTAAAAAGAGTGAAGAAATGTTAGAAAAAGAGACCTCCCAGCTCAATAGAGCATCTGGATTCTCCAGTGTCCATAATTAGCTACAAGGAACCTTCATAAATCGAACATTTATGGCAGAGCTGCAATACTCAAGACATTTGTCACTAATGGTAAGGCCAAACATTGCCTGCAGTGGCGTCACACTCACAAAACCTGGTCGATTGATAATAGGAAGAAGGTAATATGGTCAATGACACTTTTCCCTACAACAAATCGGGTGCACATTTGGAGAATACCTGCTCAAACATATGATCGGAATTGTCACCTTCCAACAGTTAAGCCTGGAACGATATGCCCTACAATATGGGAAGTCATGTCGTGGTTTTATACTATGCAAATCTAATGCACCTATGCATGCGGGACTTGTTCAATCATGGTTTGATGAAAACGAGGATGTAGTTAAATTTCAACCTCGGGAGGCATGGCCAACTGACCTCAATATAATTGAGCTTTTATCGTCTAATTTAGAGCATTCCATACGGAACCGATATCCCCCACCGGCATGTTTCTCAGAAATTTCATAATATCTCTTTAAAGAATGGTACAATATACTCGTTTAAAAACTGCTAAGCTCTCGTATGAATCAATTCCCATGTGAATTCAAGCAGTGTTACATGCAAAACGTAGTCTTACACCATATAAATAAAGTATTCTTTATAAATCTAAGGTGTTTCAATTATTTTGATAACCACTTGTATGTTATTTATCTTCCCAATTCATTATCAATCTAGAAAATTAATTTCTGTATTAAAATAACAATAAAAATTTTAAACCTGAGCGATTCTTTGTCTATGTGATAGTACAAATATGAAATTGGGTACATTAAAATGGTGTTACAAAAAATAAGGATCAATGAGAGGATAAAATTTCTCAAGTTACTTCTTACCTTATGATACTTTCTTAGGTAAACTCCTCTGGAGTTAATTTCTGGGTACTATATTTATTTACTCTCCCACGACACTCATAGGGGAGCAAAAGTGGGATAATCAACAGACGAAGTAGCTTATTGATTTGGGTCAAGGTTTCGTAAAGTTGGTCAACACACTCTCATGTTTACTTAGAACTAGGCGAGGCAGTTCTTCCTAACTTTTAAGAAGTATGAAAGGTTAGAAAATATAATTCCCCCAAATAATTTTAGTTACTTATTGCTGACTTCTGATGGTTCAGTTGAATAGAAGCTAAATTTTATGAATTTTGAAGAGTGAGAAAGTTTTGTTCCTAGTTACTAATTCAATAACATAAGCAGAAAATAGTTTTTTATACGTATATAAGTATAAATTTATTCACAAATAAGGTCTTGTAAAATGGATATTTTCAGATGTAAAGCACGTTTGTATTTTAAATATGTAATTATTAATATTGTATAATCAACACTCATGGATAAGTTGTATATGTGACAATAAACATAATTTTTTTAAAAAATTTTATTTTATTGTAACTTTTTTTGAGTATTGTTATGTATGTGAGAGTAGATTACGGTTATAAACGCGAATAAAAATCTCCTATTAAGTTATGGAGAATTCAATTAATTTAAAATTAAAGCCTTTCTTTCTGTAGATATATATAACTGTTGCCTCTAGCATTAATATATATTTATGCTAACTACTTGAATTAAGTAGAAACTAACAATAGTCCTACTTAAACTAATTTACTTGATATACAGTGGTATATTATGGATAATAAAACAAATATACTTTTGCTGAATGAGATGCTTTTAATTTTAATATTTTTATAGTAGCCTTCTAGAATTCATGTATTTTAACTTCTATTTCAATAAATATATTAATATTAATTATGTAAATCATAACAGTGCAGTAGTTAGTGATAAATTAAAAATTTCGATAAATCTTGATGTTTATTAATTATTGTAAAGAACATGATCAAATTAATTTTCTTTGAAATTACTTTTCAAATAAGTTCAAGTTTCATGACATATTTTTAAAAATATTTCTTTTCATTTCATGTTTATTTATATTACTTTACTTTTTATTTATATCGATCTCTCTATATTTTTTCGATATATTTCCTTTCAACTTCGTTTTTCATTTTTTTTCTACTGCATACATTCACAAAAGAGTGTTCCATGTTAAAAAATGTTTAATTTGATTTAATTTATAACTACTTGTTTTAAATGATTGATTGTACATTTATTTCAAAATTTTCCTTGAAATAATTTATATTTCCAATTATACAAAACGGAAAAATAAATGATTTTATTAACATTAATTTTTATTTTTATGCCATACTGTTATGTTGGAGTAGAATTAAATACACTATATAGTTATATAATTTTAGACAGCCTATGTTAATTAAAAACAGTTAGTTACATTTTAATTTCCTTGTTGTAATTTTAATCAATATTAGTATTAGTGTATTTAGTTTAATCTTCTAACTATAATGACTTATTCATATTTCTATTTCCTTTTCCTACAGCCCAATAGTAAAAGTAAATTACAAGAGAATTTCTCTTGGCCTCAAAACAATACTTAAACCTGCATTCTTAGTTCCTTAGGTTATGAGTATTCTATTGTAATACTGCGGCTACTTATTTCTTATTGCTCTGTCTGGTTATATTTTTATTTATGTTTTGCACTTTTGAAATTACATTATTTTAGTATAGTACTTAACTTGCACTGCTTAGTTATAACACACACACTTAAATTATTCTGAAGAAAATCTAGGAGTATGGAATGCTATGTTACGAATGATTATGTATAAAGATTATTCGAATTTTTGTTAAAAAAATTAACTATGCTGAAAATTTTAAATAAAGTTAATAATTTTGTAACGTTATAAATTATTTTAGATAGTATACAAAATATATGTTGTGAATAGAGAAATAAATAACGATTTTTCACTATTATTTTACTCTATTTACATAAAACTGTTTTATACGTATATGTGGTCTAAACATAGATAAATTCCAGTGCAATTGCGTCAATAAAGATAGCATAATACTATATTCTTCATACCAATATATAAAAAAATAGAGATAATCTAAAATTAAATGCGTGCATATATAAAACATTTGAAAGTCTTTATACTCACCAGTTGGTTCGTAGAAAACAATTCTTTGCACGTATCAATCCATATAATCCCAAAATGTCAACCAATAACACACAAAACTCAATGTGATTGTCTCCATAGATTGTATCTCCCCTGGAGAGCTTAAAAGGCTATTTCCGGGCCGTCCCCTATCTTCTCGGAGGAGATATAAGGGCCCATAAACCGCCGCCCAGCAGCAATGTAATCCCTATCAGTCGAATGGATTGCAAGTGAACTAAGTGTCTTTGATAGTGAAGGGAGCTTCAGCGAGCGAGAAAGACTCATAATTTTTTTAAAAGACAAATTTACAAAGTATGTTTAGTATTAGAAGGAGAGTAAAATTCTTTTTAGCAGGTTTCAAAGGAATAAAAAATTTTAAATAACATATAAAATGTGATACAAAGCGGATTACAGAAGGATAACAGAAAGAGAGAAAAATATGTTTTAGATTAAGAATTTCCAACGGGGTTCAGGAGTACCCTCTGGGGAATATGAAAGTTTAAAAAAAGGCATGTAGTATCCTTGAGGTTTATTGGTGATCGGAGATTTTTTTCTTTGTTTTCTTTTAAAATTTTATTTTGTTTTTTAAGGTGATTGACCACGTTTGGAGCCATGATTTTGAAAAAGCAAAAAATGAAAAATTTGTTTGATATTTGGTGTCAGTTGAATTAGAATATGCACATAAATTTGTTTTTAGAATATAATTAAAAGAAAAAGATACTTGAATGCTATTTTCTTTTGTCAAAAAATGTAGAAAGAATGATATTTTTAAAACCTTCTCCTGTTATGAAACTTAATTCTTCTAATAATAATAGTTTGAATATTATGTATGTATATGTATATATATATATAGGGGTAGGGGCTTTAAGAAGTTTGAAACATATAATTTAGAGGTGGATTTAATCATATTTAATTATATCAGAGTCAGGGACATCTTAAGATATCTTGAGGCCCTGGGCCCCTACACGAATGTAGGCCCTACCTATGATCCTTAACAGTACATAGCATGCGTTTTCAAATACTCCTACACACAATAACCAAAAACCAATCCCTCACACAATAACCATGTAAAAGGCTCGACCGACAATCGCTTTTTGACTGAATGAGTAATGATGGTGTATGGAGGTAGGCCTAGTCCTGTACGTGGATGATGATCATCACATGTAGCCAGTTGATATCGTTCGGAATTCCCAGTTTCTTGGAGAATACAACTGAAAATAACATTTAACCGTGGAAGATATTCGAAGCATGATTCTATTAAGGTTGAGTCGAGAACGAAACTAGACCCCTATTGCGGACGAGCCCAGTTGACCCCTGCCTTAAGACGTCCCTGATCAGAGTCAAAAAGTGTTAATACAAAACAACAGTTTTTATTCCTATTAATCATAACTTTGAAAATAATGTGATTTTTTTTTTAAATAATCATAATTCAGGCTCTGTGTAGAAATCCTACGTATGTATAAGCAACGTATTCTTATTATAGAAGTATATTTCATAAAAAAAGGTTTTGAAAATGTGCCGTTATTTCTTCCTTTTTAAGCAAAAAATTACAGTTAAATAACGTGTCCTGTAATGGTATTCTTAAAACAATTTTATATGTATATTCTAATCCAACTGACATTAAATATAAAAGAGTTGTTCGACTATATGTTTTTTTAAATCATATTTCTAACCGAAGTTAGCACCTTAAGTATTGTATTTATTGGATAATTATATCCGAAATAATATGTATAGATGTAATATAGATTTACATAGGGAGAATTGGTCCATACGTGTCTAATCAGAATGCCATTATTTACAACAAAATAAGACAAAATCCCAATAAAACACTTGTTGCTAATTTTCTAATAAAAAGCTAAGTTACACCTTGTTATCTTTAGATTTTTGTTTTGCATTTTTTGGTAATATAATTGTGTTATTTGTTTTATAATATAGAGATAACTACTAGGAGGTCTACGTAAAAAGTTGTTCTTTTAAACAGGGTTTACGTTGGAAAAAAGTATGGTATCACCAATTCAGATGGGGGAAAAAAGGAATTTCACTAACGAAATTAGCAACCTGAGAATATTTTTAAATTCCTCAAAAAGCACTGGAGAAGTGGCAAAGTTGTAGCAGAATTTGCGTAACCCAGGTTGCACCACGATGAGGCCTGATACGTTACACCTCGATTTCAACCTTAAATTTCTTAAGCCTTTTTTCTATATGGCATTTAAACATAATTTTAAAATGAAAGTTGTGGAGATGTCGAAGGACAAGAACTGGCCAATCTTGAACAAGGTCACGTTCTGGATCCCTGGGGCTCCTAGAAAATCTGCTGTAGCTCCTTTTAGACTTTTGACAGATCATGATTGTCTGAGATCGAATTTCTACGGAATTGGTATCATCATCTCACCGAACTGTACTCCGTGTGACTCTGGTCAGACTACGACCGCTGTGTGTGTGAATGTTTGGTACTGCGTCCTGCACTAATTAATCTTAAGTCTATTGTCTAAAAATATTGGAGAACACGTGCACTACTATAGGTGCTATTGTAGTGCGTGTGTGTGGCATTTGTAAGATAAATAAAATAAAATATTTATAAATTTAGTTATGTAAACTTAGTACCCTTAAATCTTCAAAAAATAGACTTTTCTCAGTTATACGTTTAAAAATAGTTTGAACTACACTGCTGGCCACCGTAAATGCAACACCCTGAAGGAAGCACGCAAACAACATGAAATTTACAACATGCATTAGTGGAGGTGAGATATGCAAATGATTAAAATTTCAACACACATCACGCACGCCTGTGGTGCAACCTCAAAGAGCTATTTAAGGCAGGGAGATTTCGATGATTTCATGTTCAGCAATTGTGTTTTTCTTGTGGTTTTTTCAAAAACGATCAGTTATAACTCGTAGAAAACATCGATTAGCTTTTGATCAAGTTTCCGTGTTCGACAGAGGAAGGATAGTGGCCTACCGAGATTGTGGATTATCTTTCAGGGAAATAGGTAGTCGTGTTGGACGAAACCAAACAACTGTAATGCGGATATGTGATCGTTGGATGCAGGAGGGTATGACGGACCGACGTGGTCGATCGCATCCACCTCAGTGCACCACTTCACGTGAGGACAGGCAAAATGTGCGCATGGCAGTGACGAATCGCTAAGTCACATCACGAACCATAGCACAGCACATTGAGTCTGTAACGCATCATTCACTGTCCGCGCTTACCATTCGACGTCGTTTACAGCAGAGTGGTCTGTCCGCAAGACGTCCATTGCTTGGTTTACCCTTGACGCAAAACCACAGACGTCTCCGCCGCCAATGGTGCAATGAAAGAAGGATGTGGGCGGCAGAATGGAATGAAGCTGTTTTTTCTGACGAGTCACGCATTTGTCTGTAACACCACGATGGTCGGATTCGAGTCTGGAGACACCGTGGAGAGAGGATGCTGAATAGCTGCGTTATGCACCGCCACACTGGTCCTGCAGCGGGTATTATGATATGGGGCGCGGTATTGGATATCACTCTCGCACTCCTCTAGTATGCATTAGAGTTTCTTTTACTCGATATTTTATAAAATATTTTAGATTGAACTTTAATTCCGAAACTACTAATTGTTTTACCTTCAAAATATTTGCTTAGTACTTGTTGAGATTTGGTAATATTTTTAACTCAATTTTTAAATGAACTTAATTAACTGAGTTGTAGATTTTGAGATTGTACTTTTAAATATTGCTGTTCGTTAACGTGCTTTTTACTTAGTTCGTTTTATTGTTTCAAAAAGTACCTAATTTAATGTACAGTTTATAAAGTCCCATTGGAATGTTTCAGTTTACTGTAAATTTACTATGTTATTTTAATGTTATTTTTATCAGTTTAATCTCTTAAGAAAATGAATGCTGGTTTTTCCCCTTATATATTTATTTAAGTTAAATTACCACAAAATCTGGCGTACGAGGGCGGTCCAATAAGTACTTAGCCTAAAAAATAAAAATAAAATTTTGGAAAAAATACAATTTGTTTTTCAATATAATCTAATTTTAGTTCGATACACTTGACCCAGCAGTGCTCCAATTTCTTTAACCTGTCTGAAAAAAAATTTCTCGAGGTCTGCACAGTAAACCTCCGTGACAGCGGTCACTTCCTCATTCGAGAGAAATTTCTGCCCGGCGAGTGACTTTTTCAAGTTGGGAAACAAAAGAAGTCGCACGTGGCCAAATATGGAAAATACGGTGGATGGGGCAGCAATTCGTAGCCCAATTTGATCAATTTAGTCGTCCCGAGTGCGGAGGTGTGAGCCGGTGCATTGTCGTGGTGGAAGAGCACTTTTTTCTTCACCAAATGGAGCCAGTTTTTTTTTAATTCGGCATCGAATTGGCCAAATAATTCGACACGGTACTGCCCTGTGACCGTTTTGCCCTTCTCCAGGTAGTCAATGGATAATACGCCTTGCGAATCCCAGAAAACGGTGGCCGTCATCTTTCCAGCCGATGGGACAGTCTTCGCCTTCTTCGGAGCAGGTTCACCGAGTAAAGTTCACTGTTTCGACTGTTCCTTGGTTTCTGGTGTGAACCACTGGATCTATGTTTCGTTAAAGGCCACGTAACGGCGCAAAACTCCTTTGGATTGTGCTTAAACAGCACCAAACACTGTTGTGAAGTGGTCACACGGTTGCGCTTGTTATCCGGAGTGAGCAAACGCGAAACCCATCTTGCCGACAGCTTTCTCATACCTAAAATTTCATGTAGGATATGTGTCACGTGGTCTTTTGAGACGCCTACTATCTCAGCTATCTAGCGCACCTTCAATCGGCGGTCTGCCAAAACGAGATCGTGGATTTTCGTCCCGTTATCCTCCGTGGTTGCTGTTTTCGGGGCACCTGGGCGTGGCTCATCAAAAACCGACGTGCGACCACGTTGAAATTCCTTGAACCAATTTTTGACGGTCGCCATAGAAGGAGAAGCGTCCCCATACACTGCATCCACGCACTCTTTGATTTCACAGCGCGATTTTCCTTCCAAAAACAAGAATGGAATCACTGACCGGTATTGCTCCTTTTCCATTTTTTTTTTAAATCAATGGACACGTTTGCTTTCACACGCTCTCTAAACAGAACTACAAGTCCGATCCGGCTGGAATTTCGTCAGTAGCCGTCACCAGGAAGGTACTACACTATAGTGTATTTCTCTTGCGATAGTGGCACAATCTGACAGTGAGGCTAAGGGATTATCGAACCACCCTCGTATAACACGCATTTTTAAAACAAAAAAATAAGTTCGAGGGTGTGCGTTATACGCCGGGTATAAAAACGATAGCTTTAAAAATAACAAAAGGGATGAGTATTAAAAAGCGTTACTTCTACCCATATCGAAAAACTATTTATTGAAATGAAATTACATACTTTGTGAACTAAAAGAGTTGTGGACTTAGAAATATACTATTTTTTCAAAAGTCTGGTTTAATACCTAGAATAAATGACTTCAAAACCTAAGAAAATAAAAATATGAAGAAATTAGTCGACTGATTGCAAAGGTTGGACGGCGTAATGAACATTCAAGAACACATAGTGGCATTAACTAAAACAAGTTTGCTATGAAGAAAGTGAGCTAACGCGATTATTACTAATAAATAAACCATGATGAAGAATAAAAAAAAATTCAGATTTCTTTGTAAAGAAAGGGGTACGCGTTATACGGTGAATATACCTTAAAATTAAAAAAAATGCAACTTGTGTGAAAGTATAGGTACGCATTATACACCGGCTTTTACGGTAGACCCTTTTCATAGTAAGTTAATGGATTTTGAGCATTTAAATCAAATATTTTTAGCAAGTATTTTTCATCTTAATTGCTTTAACTACAATAATTGAATTGTAGTTATTCTAGTTTTAGCTTAAATGTTGTAAAAAAACAAGTCAAAATGCGTTTCTTCTAAGAACAGCTTAAATAAGTTGTTTGCTTTTAGCAATGATTCTATTCTGTAGTGTGGAAATGTGTTCAAGTCTCTACGCTCTTTTATCCCTTCTGAAAGCTAAACTGTTAAACCCTTCTATGTTGCCTTATGGGACAAATTACTTCTCATTAACAGACACTATTTCGCTAATTGCTCTGGCCATTTATTTACGCACACTTTTACAGAACCCTCGAAACTTATCCTTTCTATTCATTGTATATTGCATCTTTTATATATAAACATTTAGCTATTTGTTTCTTAAGATTAGTTTAATAGGAAACATGTATTAGCCTATCATGTAAAATAATGGAATTCTTGAAGCATAAAAAGGCATGAATTAATTGCTACTTGTAATACCTTTTAATATTATATAGATTTTAAGGATATATTTTAAATTATTATGTATTAGTATCTATATATCTTTAGCTATATTATGTTTCATACTGCAACTCTATTCGAATAACTTAAACAAAAAAGAATTTTTTTTAAAAAAGAGGTGCAAAATATGTTCATTTTACAAAAAAGTAATTTTTCCCCGAAAGATTTATCATCGTCTTACCTACTCTCAAAATATTTGATATTCCAAAATTGAACTCACGACAAAATCATCCCTGTGCTTTGTTTAATAAAAATTACTTAGAGGCTAAATGTATCATAAATAATTATATAGAAAATTTCGCCCTTTATAACTTTAATTTAATTTTAAATGTGTTTCTTTTATAAAATTTTATAATATACGCATGCTAAAATTAAGGTCTCAAACATAGTTTTCATCATAATTTTAAAATACCTTTTGTGAACCTGATAGGATTTTTTAAAGTATTTTGAAGAATGGTAGCACAATATATTAAACTTAAGTTTAAGAAAACATGTTGTTTAGAGTTAGCAAAACTACTGAATTCAAACCATTCAAGTTTATGGTAATTTTGCCTCCAGTTTCGTAAATATTGCATTAAAACAAACAGGTTAGTCTGTTTGCAGGCAGAATGACTTCTTATAATCGTTTAGATGATTCCTTTAGATGGAGAACTGTTAGTAGGCTTGAAGCCTGCCAATATCAAGTGGAGATAACTCAATGGTTACAAGTGGCCCCAAAGTGGTTTCCCGATATAGTGATATTGATTCTAAACAAGTGCTACTGTCAACGGGAAGGTCAACCTAGGTTTCCACAAGGCATCTACATCTACTCAGGATCACTACTTGGCATTAATTGCATGATGGCATAGGTACACAACAGCTTCTCAAATTGCTTGTGAGCTTCCTGCTGTGTGGAGAAGAAGAATTTCCAGGAAAACAGTCCACAACCGTTTTGAAGAAGCTGGTCTTTACGCCAGACGTCCAGGTGCGTGCCTTAGACAACATTCAGCAGAAAAGACCGGATATTGCAATGCTGGAAATATCTGTTGTAGACACTCCAGAAGCGAGAGCGTATTAGTTTCAGTGATGAGTCAAAATGTACGAGGCAAAATGATTCCTGTCAAGTCTTTACCTGGAGAGAAAAAGTAGCGCTTACTTACATACTCCAATATACAGCATAATGCTTGGTAGTCGTACACCACTGTACGTTTTTAAAGCGGGTACCATCAGCTCACAGCGCAATTGGAATGAGATACTGGAAGCCTATGTACGGTTTTTCTGGGTGCTTTAGGCCCGGACTACATTTTTATGAACGATTATGTGCAGGCACCACAGAACACACATTGTCGTCAATGAATTTCATGTAGAATCTGATATTCGTCGTATGGATTTATCCCTCGAGGTCCACGGATCGCAATTCTATTGTATTGGTTTGAAATGATCTTGGAAAAGCCATTTCTCAGCGTAGCTTCCCTCTCAGGACCCCTCAGGATTTAAAAGTTCCTGTTTTAGAAAAATGAGCTTTGTTGGGACAAATACTTATTGAAATCTTCATAAAAAATAGGGCAGCTCGTTGTGGGGCTTTTATAGTAGTTTACAGTGGTCACTCTCCATATTAGACAGACTTTTCCCTAGGTAAATTCTTTATTTCTGATTCATGACTTTACACCTTTGGATATGACGCATCTTAATTCACAGTTAAACCATTTTTCTATGTTTTTATATACTTTCTACAGTTGTAATATGCATCTGTGCTAAATTTCATGGCAACACAGTACATAATTCATCAATTTTTACAGAATTTATGTTTGTGACCATAATTTGGGATATAATTGTATAATGTTTTATGCATTTTGAACTCATATAATATATTATTATTCTAAATGATTTTAGTGTTTTCAATGTATTCATTTTTGTTTTTAATGCTTTTTGGCTTAGTAGGTATTTTTTTAACTGATTGTTAAAAATTGTCTCTTCAATTGTGTTTAGTAATATTGCAATGTTCTTGCTTTTGTTGTGTCATGAACTATGTTACTGGATGTTTCTTTTCTTTTCTGTAGATTATATTATTTTTAATTAAATAAATAATCTTTTCAGTAATTTTTAAATTAGTAACTGAAAGGATCTTTATTTGCCTTCAAGGTTTTTGTGCATTTCCTCAGAAAATATATCTAACCAAGAAATTTTGGTTTAACTCAATATATTAAAGCAAAATATATAAGCTCCTTTTATAAGTTCCTTAGCATAGCCCAATTCCAAGTAATATTATTTAAACAATAGAGATGAAATTTTCATTCACTCATTTTCTTAAAATATGTTATTTATTATTGTGAGATATTTATTTAACATTTCAATGATAATTAAAAAGAAGCAAATTTGGAAATTGTTCTAATGTTTACTTTTTATCACATTTAAATTTTGCTTTTGTAACTAACATATGCAATATGCAATCAAGAAAATAATTGTATTTTTATGAATTATGTATTGAAAAAATTATGTTTTATAAATGGAAATTTCGATGCTATGCTAAATGCATCGTTTTATGTACCAAGATTTTTTTTAAGTAGACGTACTAATTAATTAGAAATTCTACAAGAGTATTTTCCAGGTCACGGTTTCTTTTCTCCCTGTACTTTTTCTACTTTCCCATGCTTTCTAAAGGATTTAACTGTCAACATTTCTTAAGTAGAATATAACTACGAAAATTTTACATGATGTTTTTCACCTTGTTGAGTGAGAAAAAAAATATACCAGAAAAAATTATTTACATATTCATAGAAGATAACATTAAATTTTCTTCTGTAATGATCTTGCACGCGAAAATCTGTGTGAACAATAACAAGTGTTGGTGGGTCCTACTAATCACCTCATTTGCTTAATGACTTCATTTTCTTTCAAGTTCAAATTTGTTATTCTGCAGGACTAACTTTCTTTAACTTTTTTTCTTTCTTTTATTTTTAAAGCGTATTTAAAGATCTGTAAATTAAATATCTTTTTTAGAAAAAAAAATTGGGCATATGCTTTTTGATTAGCAAAAGGCAAATCTGCATTTTGAAAAAAAAAATTCACGGGATTCACACATAAGGAAATATTCAAATATTATTCATTTTATAATCCTTTTTTATAGGTTATTTCTTGCAATTTGAAAAAAAAAAGATATTTTTTTTCAAGAAGAAATCTAATTAATTCTATGTGAATACTTTGGATAAGACCTTTAAACGAAACATTTTAGTTTATCAGCTTTTAAGTTTTAGTATATCTTTCTCAATTAAGTAATTACCCTTAAAATAATAAAATAAATTATACAGTGAAATCTTGATATATACTCATTTTGAGGACTGTATTTTTAAGCTTCCTTTCCTCATTCATGTCAGAATTCTTGTAGTTTTAAATAAAGTCATTGTCACTTATTCTAAGGTATATAAATTGAAACAGCTTTTAAATAAAGACATTGCAATATGTGTCTTCTGTAAATTTACTTGTAGTAAGAAAAATGGTGTTGTTGTATGCTTAGAAAAGACAATAAATAAATAATTACAGTAAAGTAAGTCTGATTCTTTTATGCTGAAAGTCGTGTCTTGGCATGCGCTTGTTATAAAATAGAAATTATTATACAGAAAATATTAAAACGATGTAACTGTTTTTTTTTTAACTTTCGTATTTCTTACTAAAGTAATTTTTATTTCTTACAGTAAATAAAAGTTTTAATTTAAAAAAACCTGAAGAGATATTTCATATATGTTAAAGTGAGATAGGTAATCATTACAGACTGTGGTTTAGAATTATCCATTAGCAAAAAAAAAAATTAAAAGATTAGATTGATTTTCTCTGATTTTTTTATTAATCTCACACTTTAAAGCAACTTGGCGGCTATTGGTAATGTACCTAGTGGTTTTTAATTTCAGTCAAGGACAGAGGATGAAATGAAAACTGGCAATCTATTTTCCAAACTTTTACATTATACCATCGCGTGAACTTTGAACAAAAACAAATTTAACAAGCAACAGCCCTCTATACTGCGAGTCTTTCGTGGCATCAGGACTCAAACACAAGACTAGCTTGCTTCGATATTGGGATCACATGTATGGTCATCAAATGTATTTTTCTGCGCTTTACTTTCCAATCAAAAACAAAAACTCAAATTACTAATTAGCAGTTCTGGAAATAAGTATATAACCCAATTAATATTTTCGGAATCCACTCAGTTCACTCTCTCTCTCTCTCTCACTTGGCGTTCGTTTCTCTCAACGAATAGATGTGTTGATGTATGAATAAATTCCGATTTTTACAAAACGTCATCGGTGCTGATTTGAAACATCACAGCTGTAAGGCCGGATGGATCATGATTCTGAAAATGGATTCCAAATTTTTAGTTAAAATTTGTTCTTAAAAAAGCAAAAGCATTTTAAAAAAACAACGCCAAGTATACAAACTATTGTAAAATAGTACTTTAGAGGACTATTATAGAACTCCGAACGATGTTTATTTTTCTTTTAGCAGCTAAAATTTAATTGAACGCAGGGTTGCATGAGTAAGAAATCACTCCTACAGAGGGAAGAAAACATCGCACCGATGGCGAGTAGGGAAAGGAGCGTTCCACAAAAATTTGTTTTACATATAACGGAACTTGGAATAATTATAATTTAAATTTAATGGGTAGAAATATGAAATAAAAATTATAAAAGCTATTTAACTCCCAAAACATAAGCATTTAGGTACGTCAAAATTTATGTTTCTAAATAATGTTTCTGAATTGAAACTAGAAATTATACATTTCAATAATAGACATTTTTTAACAGAAATATGTTTTAAAATCCCCTTTTAGTAAAGATACGTTTTTATAGTCTATTATTAATTTTACGTTTTGTAAATTTGGTGTTAATTGATATCGCCAAACATGCTGAAGCATAATACTGATATAATTACAGAAGTATATCTTTTCAGAATTATTTGATATCGTAAGGATAAATAATTTTTTATTTCGTTTAATAAAAGTCTCACACAAAATAACTTTTAAATTCTCAATCTATTAAGTTGTGTTTTCAATATGTTAAAATAGTGCCCGAAAGAAAATTCTAATAAGTTAAAAATGCCATGAAATATTTAATTCAAATTTTATAGTTTCTTCTGCAACCTTTTTCACATTGTATTACTTTGTCAATTGTATCGCTGTATTAAGACTTTTCTTCCATGAATACTAACTAATCGAATGCTGTTTTGTTATATTTATCTCTTCACGGCTTGCTAAATTCTGGTCAGTTTTCCAATGATAATCATTACATCCAATTTCCACTTTTTAGTAATGTTCAACAATACTTATAATTTTATAATGCCCAGAATTTAATGGATTTTTTTTTTTATTTAAAATATTTTAACTATGCGAAAACACAATTTTTTCTTTCCCTATTTACTTTTTTCTTCCTAAGGTATCCGACTGGTGGCGCCAACTGTTTTCTTAAAAAAAGGATATGGGGATTTTTTTGTTGTTATTTTTAGATTTGTTTGGTGCTTTTTAAGAAAAATGTGCTAAAATTAAGAAGAGAAAAAGAAATTATTATTACTAAAATGGGAAAAAATAGGTAAAAATTGACAAAAAATAGCATAAACGCGGTCCTTTCTGCACCAAAGGCTTATGAACAAATTTTCAATTTTTTCGATCTAATGTGTTGCTAAATTATTCAATTTTGAAATGACCTTCAGGATAAGAGATATTTTCTTTTTTACAAAAACCTAGAGCACTTTATCTCGGTTGCTATATGAAAATGCTTAAAAAGACAGTGATTATATTCACATAAGGGACTGTAAATTTTGTAATAAAACAGTGATTGATAAATCTGAAAGTTAAGACAATTCTACTATTTTACAGAGCTTACAGAAAAAATTTCAGTTTATTTTGTTCAAAACTTTTTAAGCAATCGCTGAACCCGTTTGATTATTTTCAAAAAATCACATTTCGAGTAAAACGCATTTTAAAGTATGACATTTTGCTTAAAGTAATGGCATCTGCTTTTACTAAAACACATGTAGTTTTTGTTCTAGTAAGCGGAAAATGATAGCCCTGGTATTTTTATAAAGCTATTAAGATGACCCATAAAATAAAATCATAAAAAAATTGTTAATTTTTGGCAAAATTCACAGTTTTAGGGTAGTCAGATACCTTAAGTTGGAATCCCAAAACTGAAAACAAACCGCACTAATACAAAAATAGCTATTGTTGTTTGGGCTAGAATTGATAAAATATCACATGTTTAACAATTGTATAGATGAAATGTAATTCCGCTTTAAGAAGTTATTTTCTTGTCATTTTATAGTGTTCAGTTCGAAAATTAAGCATTAAAAAACCTGAAAAAACAAATATTAAATTTTTAATGGGTAGAAAGTAATTTGCCCAAAAAAACTTATGTAATTCAATCATCAATCTAAAAATTATTTTTGATAAAGCTATTTAACAACTTTTTTTAAAATTCCACCATATAACAATTTGTAATTAATATAGTTCCTTTCTCATTTTCAAAAATATCTCCTTCATAGTTAACGTATTTACTTTGAAATAAAGAAACAATAAATTACTAGTTTCCTAACTTTAAATACTTAAGTAGTTTAAATGCTTAGTAAAAGTTTGGAGTTCTTTAAGTTATTTTCCTCTTTTCTCCTTATATATTCTTCTATGTCTTAAAACAAAATTGTTCTTTCTCAATGTCTCAGTTTAAAACCAAATATACAGTACAAAGTTTTGTGAAATTTTCCGATTTAATGAATAATTACTTACTTAATTGGGAATACAGAACAAATTTGCGTGTACTTTAAATAACTACAGACACTATTGTGAATAATGATAGTCATTGTTATTAATTGTAAATTTCTCACACATAACCAAAAGAATTTAAACTTTTGTGATTTGAAACACTTAAAGTTCCTTCATTGAAAGAAAGAATAACAACATATGGACATTCCATTTTAATTTAATTCTTTATACATTAGATCTCTTTTCTTAGATAAGCTATGAGCATTTAATAGCAGCAATTATTAAAATATATTTATTAAGTGAATTTGACAAATAAATATAAAATACATTATGACTATTTGAACCTCGATAAATTAAATTTTGATTAATCTGAATTAATCTCCTTTTGTAGTATGTCATGAATTAGAATAGGAACGGAGAGGCAACTGACTAAATCTAGCATACATTAAAACTGTTTGAACAAAGACAAAATACTGGTATTAATTAATTTTATTGAATCTCATTTTGTAGAAGAGCATGAAGGTTCTTAATGCCGAATGTCATGCATCAGAAGAGGAACAGAGAGACAATTGATTGGTGACTTCAAGATTTGTTACATTATACTAGACTGCAGCTGCTTTTACCCCAGAAAAAAGGTTTTGAGTAAATTAAGACTGTCTTAATGCGAAGCAAAATGTCACTGCAACATTGACATTAGCTTTTATTTTAATGCATATATTTAATTATAATGTTTCAACAAGTGTCTCTCCTTTGTATACAACGATATTTTACAGTAAGGGGATATTTTCTTTTCTATATAAAGAAGTAGATCATTAATTAAACCATTTTTGGAACTTTAACACATATTTATTTGTTATTGCCTAACCATTACTAACGCACCTTGAGGTTTGGAATCACGATTAAGTGAATTGGAATGCGCCGGAAATATACTCAGTCCTTCCTCTTCCACACAACGTAAACGAGAAATTCTTGATGCTGAATCAAGAAAACATTTTTGCTAAAAAAATTGTTTTAAATCATGTTTTAACTTTTAAAAATAAAAATAATAATGTTTGAACAATATAAAATACGAAACATGTAAAAAGGTTAGAATGCTGAAAAGGAATTGAAGGAAAATCGTTGAATATCGCATACATAATATATATATGACTAATTAAAAATGACGAAAAAAGATCTTCTGGAACGTATACAGTTCTGTTTCCTATTTTGAATTAAGAATAATAAAGGCAATAACAGTGAAAATATTTTATTAGAAAAGACAAACGTGTAAAAAAAGGAATATTTCCAAAACCATCCTAATGTCAAAGGTAATATACGTACCTTTGTAACGTAACGTTACGTATTAAGATTTTCTGGAACGTACACAGTTCTGTTTCCTGTTTTGAATTAAAAATAATAAAGGCATAAGTACTAATAACAGTGAAAATATTTTATTAGAGAAGACAAACGTATAAAAAGAGGAATATTTCCAAAACCATCCTAATGTAAAAGGAAATATACGTACAACTTTCCGTGAATGAAGCAAATTATCAGTAATATTTCATCAAGAGCTAGAAAATATCGATACAATTTAATTTTTAATCTTGTACTTACATACAAGATATTGATTGAAAAAGGCCTTCAAAGCAGTGAGACTATTGAAAGCTTCTTACAGAAATGCTTATATTTAGAAGAATTTTGTCATTAGTTTTTTTTTCAGGATCAGGTATTTATATCTGAATGGCAACAACACTTTAAGAATGCCAAACATATGTAGTTTTGGTAAATGCACTGTAAATTAAAAAGAAGTAACACAATCACACATAATATATGCATAGTTTTAATTCATTTTAAAATATACAAAGGTACTTTTTAAATGGAAAAACTAGTGCATGTCACGAAATTAAAAGACTATTCAATTTTAAAATTCTTATTTGCTGTGTTAACACTTATATTAGAAACTTATACATGTATTGGAAAAGTATAAAAAAATTCTATGAAGTTTCTATTAAACGCAATTGATCATAGAACATTGCACAGATCTTTATTAGTTTGAGAATCCATTGCTACCTATTTGGTTTTTAAACATATCAATTAAAGAGTAACCATTTTCTTAAATAAACATGAGCATCATTATTTTTAAATATACAACCAAATAAAGCTTTACGACCCAAATAGGAACAATTATTTACACAATAAATCATGTATAAAGTGTATTATAAAAATTCATCCTTCACTTACTACATAATTTTAATTTCTAAGAAAACTGTATGAGAAGAACGAGTAATATATAACTAGCTAAAATTTTCACAATACAGCATAACTAGAGAATTATTAATATAGTCACTTAGAATATTTACATAACCGTACAAATTGATTCCAGGAAAAAACAACGCATGTAATTTGTAACCTACACACTAAATATTACAGAAAATTGCATCTAATTAAGCAAAATGTGCTATAAATAGTTTTTATGTGAATCCATCACTTTAAATATTAGCATAAGAAAAATGGGCATCAAACATGCAATGTTGATTATTTTTTTATAAAATGAAGTAAACGGACAAGCTGAAAAATTTGACTGGAATTGTGACATTTTATTTTTAAATCATTGCAGTTATAAGTGATACAGTTTTATTCTGGCTATAAACTTTTAAATTAATTTTTTACGATACCTTGTGCTTTTTATCTAAGGAAATTTACGAAGCTTTGAGTAAAATGTATTAACTTATTTACTTTTTTAAAGGTGGGATATTTTTTGTTTGTATCTTAGCTGATGAGTATACTCGTAAAAAACTTCTCCTAAGAGGACAAGCAGGGAAATGGTTATACCAACAAGGAATATTATAAATGCCCCTACTAAATCGTGCATAGACAGTGCAAGTAGATTTTCTTTTTTCTCTATCAAGTTATCGAAATTTTGAACCCAGAATTTGTATGACTCAAAGCTTAGGATATTTCCTTCAAGTCCAGCAGCAGCCATCCTTAGAAGTATGTCGTTAAGGTATGAAGCACAGCAAAAATTCTTGTTCATGGCCACTCCAATTGGAACTACGAATAGAACGTTTTCTGATATGTGTATAGATTTGATATTTCCAAACAACAATCTTAGCATATTTCGACTTGAAAAATAAATGTCATTCGGCTGTATCATTTTACCTGCAAAAGTTGCTTTCCAATCGTGATACCATTCATTTTGTGCTATGCTTGATCCAATGAATTTCAAATCTTCATCCTTCGAGTTGATCAGGAAAGGTACAATAAATGTATGTTTACCCGAAAATGCTCGAAGACCTTTCCTAATGGCATCGGCAACATCATTCAGGGTATGTAAAGTTTTACTTGGAGGTGATAGAGTTAAAAAGGACAGCAGAACTGCAGAATAGCTGGATGACATAACAAAGGCACACAAGAACCAAAGACCCAAAAAAGGCTTCCATTTGAATACATCTTTATGAAGAAGTAATGATTTTCCAAGTACATTCGAGTATGTGTTGAAAAATATATAAGAAAATGTCTCTTTCCTCTTGAGAATGAGAAATAGAACTAAAGACATAAGAATGAGAGTGATGAAAATTGATATCCAAGTAGCTAAATCAAACAGCTGGAGAAACTGGAACATGCCTTCCAAAGGCATCTTGTAAGAAGCAAAAGCAATTGCTTCCATGCTATATGCTACACTGAAATCAACTACTTTAGTTCTTTGTTCCAGAATGCCAATGAGGCTCATTCCGATATCTGCCTCTCCTCTTGAAACCATACCAATTTGACCAGTCCACGTGCCATTTTTATCTTTGGTTCCTAAGTCTTCATTCTCACAAAAGTTGATTTGGTATCCCCCTTTCCAAACTGATAGCAAAATTTCAAGATATTTCGCATACATACCCCGAAATTCATACTGTCCATCGCCACTCTGGGTGACTTCTAAGACTCTTGGATATCTCGTAACCGCTACGGTCAAATTGTTCGGACGCTTCATGATATCGTATGCAACACCTTATTTCTCAGGATACTGAATTAATTTATTCTCATAAATTGCTTCTTTTTATTTCGAAGATAAGAAGTGTTATGATTCTGAAGAAAGATCTGCTCAGAAATTTTTAAACCTCAATGTCGGACAGAGAAAATATGGAATGGGATATTAGAATGCTCCCAGTTTTATACGTGTTTCTTTTTTTTCAGAAACAAATTAATGCATTCGAAACAGTATTAAAAACAATATTAAAATATTTTATAACGTAGACAACGACGCTTATATGTAAGTAATATTTGTAGTAATTAGCATTAAGGTTTCTTCCAGCAGAAAATTTTACCATTAGAGATTTTGGTAAATAGACTGAAATCCAAGTAATAGCAGAAAATCTATTTATCTTTAGGAAGAACTTTGAAACATTTTGAGTTATTATAGCTATTTTCATACAAAAGATCAAACAAATGAAACATCAATCTTTAAAGAACTGTTTGTTCTCAATCTGTATTCAAATCAGTATTTAAGCACAAGCATAAATTTTCCCTACATGTTTAATATGAAAATATTTTAGTTGCTTCATTGCATGCGTGAGAATTTTAATGTAACACGCATAATGTCATTTGGGTAGCACATCTTCCATTTAATGTACGAAACTTTACATTAATTAATGCAAAATTATGCATATTTATTGGATGCAAATAAGCAAGTATTATCTGATACTGTAACATCCATTATCTCGGGATAAACAAAGTATGCAAGTTCAAATTTGACATATAGATATATTATAAAATATTTTGAAGATTCACATAGAGTGAAATTATTTTTGAAAAAGAAAGAAGAACGAATGTTTAAATTTTTGCTTCATGAATCGCATTACAGTCATTATTTGCATATAATTCATAAAAGTACATTAAGTAAAATTTATCGTACGGAGAATTCATTCGAAAGTATGACTGTAAAAACAGAGATAAAATGAGACGTATTACAGAAAATTTTTTTTCTTCTGATTCCAGGTTGTTAACTGCGCAGAAAAAAAACTTTATAATAAATTAAGAACAACCAAAGAGAAATCATACATCCGAATAAAATAACCTTATTAATATAATACAATTCCTATGCAAAGAATACTTGAGATTAAAAAGATTTGCACATATAAAATCTGCCTTTGCAAGAGGTTGAAATGAGGCTAGTATATGGAATATAATACACAGTGCGCGCGCGTCAAAAAAGTTTTAAGACTGAGTCCGTAAAAAGAAATGGAAACAAAAAATAAATCCCAATTTTGGTTTTCATTAATAAAATTGGTCATTCAATCCGTCAATTCAATTGTTATTGAAATTTATAAATGAATTTAAAGTCTTTTGTAAATCCCTTTACGGAATGGCCTGAAAAGAATGCGTCAAAGCTAATTGTATGATCGAAATATCCTCAAAATAACACCCTTTTAACTTTATTTTAAGCTTTGAGAATAAGGAGTAGTCACAGGGTGCTAAATCAGGTGAATACAGAAGATGGTTCAACATATAAACATTATTTTTTGCAAAAAATCGACTAACAATAAAGGAGGTGTGACTGGGTGCATTCTTGTGCATCGAACATCATAGTCCAATATTCTGGACAAGTGCAACGAATTTTAGGCATCAAACGCTTTACAACAGCTAAGTAGTACTAACCTTGAATACTTTGTCCGGGTGGAATAATTTTTTGTGGATAATACCTTTACTATAGAAGAATATACTGAAAATGGGGTTGATTTTGGATGGAACTTCCCTTGATTTTTTGGCTTACGGTAAGTTTTGTGACATCCATTCCACACTTTGTTCCTTTGTTTCGTAATCATATTGGAAACACCAACATTCATTACCTGTTACAATGAACTTCAAGAAGTTTGAATAGTTTTCAGTGACTGAAATGATATCTCTGCGACCTGCACTTCTCGTTACCTTTTCTTCAGTGTTTAAAGTATCGTGGAACAAATTTGGGACACTCTTTCGTTTTGCCAAAATCTTCATGCAGGAGGGTTCGTATCGTTTTGTTTTCGATGCTTAAAGAGTCTTCCCTCAATCTCAGTGACGCACAGCGTTCTTTTGCTACGACATTTTGTACTTTTTCAATAATTTCAGGTATCCTAGAGGAAATTTCTCTTCCAATACTTTGATCATATTCTACCGTATTTCTTCCATCCAAAAAACCGTTTGCACCACACAAAAACATTTGATCTACTTAAACAACAGTCACCATAAACTTGTTTCGTGAGTTGGTAGGTTTCCGAAGCACTTTTATCAATTTTTGCCTTAAATGTATTTATAGCTTTTTTCTCCATCTTAAGAAATCAAAACGAAAAAATTTCACATCTGCAATGAACTCGCGTCTTTTTGTAGCTACTTAACTAAATATATACAACTCGTTGGCAGTGTGTTAGCAGACCATACACGTTATGACACATGCACATTTACACTCATGGAGTCATAAGAACCTGCGCCGTGGGACGAGTCGTAAAACTTATTTGATGTAGTGTGTATTTATAAAGCAAAATATCGGCTAAAAAATTAAAAAGAACAGAAAACTATCTAATCTCTATGAAGTATTTTAAATTTTAAAACTAGCTAATCCACATGATAACCAATCTCGAAAAATGAGGCAATTATACATTTCAATAAGGGGAAAAATTCTTGTGAATACATATTTTTTTAATTAAAAATTTTTTCGTTGTGTTTCATGATCAATATATTATATTTTTCTGCTACATAGTATTAAAATTAACTTAAAACATTTTTAACTTCATATTTTTTAAAGAAATTGTAAAGGTCTTTTATCATTTTTCATTTAAAAATAAACTTTTTTGTATTACTGTAATTATTTTGTATAATGTTACTCCATACTTAATTTCACAAAAATAGCATATATTTAAATTATGTATATTAAATGTTTTGCAAGGGAAATTATAAATTACGTTTCATAACTCAAATCGGAAGAGTATTATAAGAGTCCCATAAACACGCATTTAATACTAAAATGTTAATATTTTAATTAAATTTTTTTTTCAAAATTCAAAAAAATGCCTAGTTTTAATTAATTTTTTTCTCTTTCTTTCAATTCTCTCCCAATATATAATAAAATTTAATATTTCTTGTTTCCAAAAATATACAAACACATTTTTCATATTAAAATATCTTCAAATTTTAAACGTCATTGTCTGAAATGGCATTTAGAAAATTTTAATTAAGACTTTACTCAGATACTTATTGTTTAAATTTCGTTATAAATCTTACAATGAAATGCTTTGTAAATTTGATAAAAATACATTCGTGTAGTTCATTTTATTTTATTACGTGTCTGAGAAATAATATTGATTATTAAAAATAATATTCATTGTAATGAAAAACTCACAAAACACAGTTTTATTTCCATAGCAAAAGACTTATAAGTGTTTAAGACTTCGTACAGGTAGTTTGAGGTACATAAATGATTCATTTTTTTCTTACTTTGAACAATGCCCAACAGTTTTTTTAAAAATGCTTATTTTCATAAAATTGAAAGTTTGATTAAATTAAAAGTTAGCTAATTTCATTTAATAAAATTTCATAATAGTAATAATTTTTCAAATTTTTACGAAAAAGGAAAAGAAAAATAAAGAAAACAAAAGAAAAACATTTAAAACTTGTTAGGTCCTCCCACGTTTTTATTACACAAATATCATTCAAACCTTTTAATCTTAGCCAATTTTATTCGAATGTGTTTCACAAAATTATTCTCTGAAACATAATTCTATAATATGTTTTTTATGTGTAATAGAAATAAGTTTGCTAATTATTAAATGAAATTATAAAAATGTTTGTGTGATCCGCTGTGTACACATCTGTTTTTCTTTTACTAATAGACCATTAAACTTATGTCAGTACATGTTCTATATTTATCAGTTTGTTTTTGTATTAATTATACAATAAATAAAATAGATTGGTTTGCTTAAAATGCTGTTATAATTAATAAAACCACATTATATTTTTTACAAATTTGCTTATACTTGTACTATTTCTTTTTTTATAAATTTTTAAAGGAATTTTTGTCGGACAAATTCACATTTCAAGTAGATTCAACCATTTTGTTGACATGTTTTCCTATATTGTATCGTTACGTGCAAAGGTTACACGATATTTTATCCTTCTCGAAATAGAACTTGTTTAGATCTGAAAATATATCCTCTAACATTTCTGATGGAAGCTGACCGGATGTCAACAGGAAATTAAGAATACTAGAATATTACTTGCTGGAACTTCAATTTCACTTGTGTATAATAGGATTGATTTACGGGGTCGAAGCGCCTTGATGTTTTTCTGGGTTTGGATACAAGAAACAATGTAGTATTGTTAAACACTTGACTCTCATAAGATAAGAGGTTACCAAAAATAGCTACTGTTAGTTTTTCTTAAGAAAAAGAATAAAATTACACAAGGAGTTTAAAAGATATGATAAAATTCATACGCGACCCATTTATTACGAAATTGCTATTAAGAAATTTTCAACCTTTAGTCTAAAAATAATGTTTAAGTATTATAGGGTATAGCAGGAGTCGACAATCTATGGCACGCGTGCCAAATGTTGCACGCAGTACAATTCTCATTGGAACGCTGCACTACACTATACATTTCTTAATTTTTGAGTGTAAGGAAATTAATAAATTTGTGTAATGGAACTTATTTGACAAACATCTTCAGAGCTATGGACATTTATGAAATTATGAAAAAATTCTGAAAGATAACTTTATAGAGATAAATTTATAGATATTTTGTCAATTATTGATTGTCATTGCTGGAGAGATTTAATTATTTGAAAAGAGAAAATTACAGGAACTCTGCTATCGGCTTTTGTTTCTACTATCTAAGTAAAAAATCTTTCCTCATAAAAAATATTTTGTGTCCGCAAAGAAATTGTTTAACAATTACAGGCTCTAAATCGTGTCAAATTAAAAGTCATACGTAATACCTCTGCTTTTGCGATATAAAAGTAGAACGGTGCAAGCATCAGGTTCGCATTCAAATTTGTTATTTATCTTTTTTATTTAATTGTAATGAAAGGAAATACTTATATTTTATGTTTATTTCTTATTTTAATAAATATGTTTAAAAATACATAGTGTATATGCACAATATGCACACATATATGTACATTTTTAATTTTTAAAATTTTGATTGAAGAAATAGTTATGTTTTATGCTGTTTATTTTTATGTTAATAAATATCTTCATATGGTGCAAATTTATCACTTAATAAAACTGTAAATCTATATTTTTGACCTCTATTCTCTAACTCTGCATGCATCACGAGGGAATAAAATTGTTTAAAAAATTTCATACTGCTTGGCTCACTGAATCATATTAGTAGATCGGTTTGCCACGCCACATCTAACAGGTTTCCGACCTATAGGGTACAGCATTTTATTTCATCAATGTCTAGTGAACATGTATAATTTCTTATAAAATCAAGGAATTTAATAGTTTAAAAGTATTATTGTTTTTTGACACTTTATAATAAATACAAAGTAAATAATAGTAAATGTAGTATAAAACTATAAAATTAGGTAAAATGTCCGTGTCTATTTGGAAAAATTGTTTAGCCTTATAGATAATTTGCGTAACTCTTTTTATAAATTGCTTATATGTATAATTTGGTGTTCTATACAAGATAAAAATGGAAGATATTTTTTTTGAAAATATATTCTTGTTTGTACAGTTTTGCATTTGAGCTGCAATAGATTTTATGCAGTTTAAAAAAGGTTATCAGAATATTTTGTCAAATAAATTAATTGCAAGTTTTTTTTAAAAAAATGAGAGCTCTAAATGCCATTTATTTTTTTTAAGAAATGGTATATGCATGGTATAAAGTAAAGAAGTCCAATATTTTATATTGTTTTCTTTTTCCACGTTGCAAATAGATGGAATATCTGGTTCACACATACAATATACTGATAATAGTTAATGAGTAAAATATAAGTGTAAGTTTTTTGTATTAATTAATTTATGTTCATTCAAAAAGGGTAGCGTAAAAGTGGTAGAAATGTTTTCGTTGTTTTTGAAATACTCTTCTATTTTGCTAGATGAAAATCTTGTAAAATTTCATTAAGTTTTCAGTTTATTTTAAATATATTGGTTCTTTTTACAGCCTACTTCATCTTGAAAGTTTGATGCACATAAATATGCAGATTTCCAAATAAAATCAAAGTAGGAAATGAGTAATGTATTTTTCTGAAACGAGCATACTTTTTCTCTCGGAACAAGTCCAGTCAAAAGACATGAGATAATTGAATTGAATGTCAAATTTTAATTTTATTCATTTATTTTGAAAACTGCCGAGCAACATATACATGCATATAAAAATTACAGTCATAAATGCTTCAAAAAAATTAATGGTTTTTTCAAATCTTTCTCTTTAAGTTTAAAGTTACACTTGGTATTTCATTGTTTACAAAATTCCCTTCAGCGAATGAACTACTTTTTAAAAAAAAAAATTTCAAACTGTGATTCTCAACCTACTTTTTTATCGTGTGACAATTTTAACGATTTCAAAATTTGGCGGCACACAGAGAAAATATATATATATATATAAGTACTTTTCTTTAATTTTTTTAAAATTTTACTCGTAATAAAAAAAGCATTATAATTTTTACTATATACATTTCTAAAATTTGGCGGCACACAAAAGTGTCACAGCACAGTGATTGAGAATCCCTGATTTTAAACATTATATTTACCAGTCACCTTCCTGCTTAGTTTCGCATGTTTTGATAATTTAAATAAGTGGCCAAGTATATTAAAATACTCTAAATGTCAGCCAACTTCCATCGGGAAATCCAGGATCAAATTATGTTTTTATACCATATATTATATCACCATTTTTTATTATTTATTTATTTATTTTGCAAATTATAGAATGCCAGCAATAAATCAACCATATTTTTCGACTAAAAAATGATCTCTCCATACTTGAGAATTTTATATAAATTAAACCCCTAGACCCCTAAACCCCTAAACACCCTAGAATTGAAATGTTTTATCACCTTAACCATTTGCAATCTTAATATGCATCGTATATATAACAATGTTAATATGTGCAATGAGATCCATATTTAAAGTCTTTGAGTGTGAAGTGGCGCTTATCCGGAGGACAAAACCCGCAACCTTTGGTTCCGTAAGAACGTAACATACCACTAAAACAAAATGATCCCTTCAGTCCGCAGGCTGTTACTGGTTTATATATAGATGATGCCATTACACACTCCCTCGCCAGTGAGCCGGTGGATAGGCGAACGAACGATATAGATGTTATAATGAGCGTGTAAATTGTTGCTGTTGATTGGAGGAGTTGCGTCACGTGAGTCGGACGAGTTTTTGGTTACTCTTTTCCTGGGTAGATGGCGCCACGTCAGATCAGTATAGGTTGCCTTTTTCTTTATTCTGTCAGGGTCACAAATGAAGTGGCACGCATACGGAACACAGGACCCGCGACCTTCTGTTCCGTAAGCACGTAACATACCACTAGACCGAAATGATCACTTCAGTCAGAAGGGTGTTACTGGCTTATACAGATTATACCGCTACAAGTACACAACTTTCCTGTGTGCTATGCATTAGTTATCCATCAATTGTAGCATTTGAATGCTAATGGAATCGACTAATATTAGTTTAACTTAATAATAATTATATAAATCAACTACAACTAATTTCATTTCTGCGCTCATTTAAAAACAAGATAGATAATAGTTATATTAATTTGTAGTAAGAAAGACACTAGTTGTTTGCACAAATTGGTTAGAAGAAATAATAACAATAATTGCCACAATGTTTTTCTTACCAAACTGTAGCTAGTATACATAAAGTTTACTTTTTTTTTCTTTAATGCCGTTTAGAGTGCTTATAACATCACATTTTATGTCTTACCAACACTTCATTGCACAAATGGAAACAAAAGTGTATGTTAAAATGTTTTTATAATTGAGTTTTCAGTCATAATCTTGTACATGTTGTAAGTGACAGTGATTTGTCGGGCTTTATAAATAACTATCTTATACTTTAATAGACCTTTCAAGTGCTGGTTGCTCAAGTCTGTTAGAAACCTGCATTTTAAGCAACAAAATTTATATATTTTTAATAAAAAGTTTAATTTATAGCAATAAAAAAGTTGATATACACATTGTCTAACACTAATAATTTATCTCCTAGCTGGAGAAGCCAATTAATCTATAAGAAAAATAGTAGAAACGGGGTGAGTAAAGCCAGTATAAAGATACAGTTAGAATCTAGAGTGTTAAGATGACTTGCATATTTTTATTTCTTGGAAAAAATGAAGGTTTATGTTAGAATAGATTCTGATTGTCACACACAACGATACTTATTATTTTAATCTTGCTTTTTTTAGTCGCAGTAACATTTTCCATGTGGTAGAACCATTTAATTGTACACACTATGAAATTAATTAACCAAAGATAAATGTAAATATGTATTATGTGTGTCTTGCGAATGCTACAAGATAAAGAGCTGTAATCATCTTCAATTACAAATTTTGATAACTGATTTTTTCCGTCCAGCTGCTATCAATTTGTCTTCAAAGTCCTGATTTTTATATAATAAACATCAAGAAATGATTGTGGCAAGGCATATTCGGTAATATATTTTCGTCATCCAATTTCAAACAACTGGATAAGGCAGATCAAAACGTTGCACGCTATTTATAGATCCCAGAATTGAATTGAACGTTCAGCTCATAAGATTATGTACAAGAAAAATTATTATAAATTTTAGGAATTTCAATTTCTATCAATTTAAATAGTTTAAAGGCAACATAAGAGAAAAAGCAAACGACAGAATGTGACATTTATCACAAACTAACAAAAGTGCTTAAAAGGAAAGTTCTGAAACGAAAAAAAACATAAAATGGAATATCAAGAATTCATCCTATGATTTATAAATAGCTATGCTGACTTATGTATTAATTGCTCATGTGTATATGTTTCTTTTACAAATGAGTAATTTAATTAATACCCATGTTCATCTTACTACATTGTGTTACTGTGTTTTTTGAAGTGAAAACTTCTTTAGCGGCGTTGGGCACTTTTTGGTAGGGGAAAATCTTATGAGTTCGCGTCACCGACATGCTCTAACTGGAGCATGCGCAGTGTGCTGTTCGCCATAGACAGTTTTTGGATGTGTGAAATCTCGTGCGTTCGCGTCATCGGCATGCTTATAGCAGTATATCTGTAGCTATATAGCTGACGTACAGTGCTGTGTATATCTGATAAGTGAAGTTGAATGGATTTAGTGAAAAGTTCCATGTTTATATACTGTACATTGCTCGTTGCAAATCCGAGAATGGGCAATACATGTTTATGGTTGCCGTTTATATTTCGCATGGAAAGTCTATGAGACAGATACAACAATTTTTATTCGAAAATTTGAGGATTTATACAAAAGAAGGTTCAGAAATACTATAAAAAAGATTTGGCAAAATATATGATAATGTACCAATGATTTTAAGTGGAAACTTCAATATAAACTTTGCAGATGATGAAAATCTACCACTAATTGAATTTCTAAATGAAACACTTAATTTAAATATGTCCAATGATCAAAAACTCAGTACTACAAAATATAAAATGACGATCGATGCAGTTTTTACACGATACTTAGATAAATTTGAATCAAACATTTTCCTTTCTTACTTTAGTTACCATAAGCCTATAGTATCTTTTTAGAACAAAATGAAATAATTGAAAGTACAAAAAGTCTAGGTATTGTTGAAATTAATGATGACAATGATGCAAACAATTAAAACAATGTTAAAAATCAAGTACATTGAAATTTAAGTAAATACAAATGCTATCCATAAATAATAAGACTGTATATTAATTGTTATTTCAATTGAATTGTATTTATATTTTGTCATGATCTTGTACAGCCCGTAATATATTTGAATAATAAAAAACCATATAAACATGCATTTTTAGTTGTTGCTAGGAGTATCAATAGATGTGAAAAAGAGATTGATGTTGATAATTTTAATTCAAACATTATGAACTTTCAAATTTTAGTACTAAAAGTTCTAAGTTTTCACTTCTATGGGCAGTTTCTATAACTGCCAATTTTTTTAAGTCATGAATCATTTTAATTACTCTGAATAACACACACACACATATAATATATATATATATATATATATATATATATAGTTTAACCCCACTTATTCGGTCCTAAGTCCGAAATTGCATTTTGACTCGCTAGGTTCTTATTTGTATTTCATTAGTTTTGTGTGATCTTAATTTTTTTCCCCTGTTATGTTCTATATTTTATATAAATTTCTTTCATATATATATATATATATATATATATATATATTTAAGCTGGGAGTTTGCTTTTAGTATTTCTTGGCTAAATCTTCCTATTATGACGATAGTTATTTAGTTTATACTATTTTTGTATATTTTTGTAATATATATATATATATATATATATATATATAATAGTTAACAATCTTGAGAAAGAATTTCTCGAGATTATTAACGATTATATTTATAATGCCAAGGCATACTTGAGGAGGCTTAGTTCTTTGAATACACATTTATTTGATGTAGAACATTTTAGTGTTAACAGCAATTATATATACACACAACGCAGAACAAACTACGATGGAAAAAACAAAAAGTTGAAAGGAACATAACGAAGGACAAGAAGCAGGCTAATTTTCCATAAAAACGAGAGTACGAGGGTTTTTATGGGAAGTGGCAACCGTAAGTTCCAAAATCGACATGATTTCCGTGGATGGAACTTGTGATTGGTGGAAAGATATCGTACGATGATTCGTATGAAAGCTTACTTAAAAAACACTGAGATTTTTATTTTCAAGATATACAGTCACGACTAAATTCCGTTAAGCGAGAAAACTAGGTAATTATTTACATTCGGTGAGTTCTGATGAGTAAGGATAAATTAAAGAGAATTATTGCTCACATATATATTTGTGTATTTATAATCTTGAGATTTTAAGATAGAATTCACAGGAAATTTATCTAATATCTAAAGCTATATTATTAAGAATTGTTGCTTTCTCGCTAGCTTATATCAACAAAACAAAAAAACTATTGAAACAGCATTTCTATATATACTTAGTTTAAAAGTTTTCTGACTCAAACACTACATTGGTAATAAATTTATACGTAGCAAAATCTGATCTCATACAAAGGCTGTCAAGTACATTCTTGCCAGCCCATACATTTATCTTCAAAAAGAAAAAAAAATACTGTTTAGATTAGCTCAGTAACTCTTGTGTTATTTGAAAGATTAAAAAAAAGAAGATATATTGTATTACGGAGACCCTAGGGGTATATATATATTTTTTCTTTATCAACCTACAATGAAGCAAATAAAACCTTTACACTGAGATTTCAAAATTTCACACAAAATCGAAAAAAGAAACACACATTTGTTAAGTTTCAAAAGAATATTATAAATGTTTACTGAATCATAAAAAACTGAGCTTTTGTTTGAGATAAACGAAACCCCAGGGACAGATTGAAAGCTGCATTTGTGCTTGTTCAAACCATTTCAAACATTTTATTTTATTTTTATTTTCCAATCTTATTTTCTTCCTTTCTTGTGTTTAAATTCTTTGCCTGGTTGTTTTCATAGATACAAAATATTAAAAAAATAAAGTATATAAATATTTATTGTTTCTACCTGACAAGGATATATACGACTACTATTAAATAAAAAAATTAACGAGTTACATGTGTTTAGATCAATAGGAACGGAACATTTATATGAACACAGTAAGCAAAAATGATACTTTTATTCAATTCGTTATATACGATCAAATGCAAGAGAGATGTGTATGTGTAAGGATTTATTTTTTTGATTTTATTACAAAGTCAAATAATTGTAGAGCACTTTTCATAAAATTTTAAAAAATAATAAAATTTTATTTAGGATTTAAACAAAATATAGAGATCTATAAAAGATAAACCAGTCAATGTACAAAATATGTAAGAAAAATTATTTTTTTGATAAATGTTTTTATAAGTCCCTTTATTTTTGATAATATAACAGGAAAATAAAGTATTAGATGTCAGATAATAACTATGTTTGAGGAATAATTTTTTAAGGAATCATAAATACACTGATGGTTTCCTACATGTACAGGAATTAATAAAATAGTCACATTTAGTTTTGAATGTATGAAAGAAAAAACAGCGAAATATTTAAGTTTTGAGATCCTAAAAAAGAATATTATAAATTCTTGCATTCCACATTATAAATTTTTGCAGGAATTAATTTAGATTGAACACAGCTCGAGATAAAAATTGATGCTCATTCAAGTACTACATTTCTAGAATTGTATGAATTACATTTTACATATTAATTTATTTTTAAACGAGCTCTCTTAGTACATTTAGTAATCCTGTATTACACTTTTTCTCATTTTCCAGTATTGTATTATGTTTATTTTATGGTTATAGCATTTTTTTTTTTTTTTTGCTTGCTGTAAATTGGGAAAAAATTAAAATTGATTTATTGTTAACGTAAAAGAGAAAACTAATCAAATATACGTATTTAAAGGCACCATTAAAAAGTATAAAGGCTGGTGGTTTTGAAAATATTTTATGATATTTCAAACAATCCTAAAAAAATGTGATATCCTAAATTTAGGTGATTATTTTTTTTTTATTAAGAGTGCCAAAACACTTATTAACCAAAACCTTATTTCATTCTCTCTACTGGAAAAGATATTTTTACCAAATATTTTCTTGGAAAATTTAGCCTATAAATACAAACAAACAAAAATCAAAGCTTGTCATGAATCTTGAAGTTAAAGAAAATGTGTTTAAATATGAGATATAATTTTTCCAAACTGGGGTAATTTTTCTCACCCAGTACAAAAACAATTAATCAATAAAAATATTAAGATAATTGGATTTCTTTATTCTTCAGCACAAAACACTTTTGAGATACTTGTTTGAATTCCTGGAAGCTAAACTCCAAATATCGTTTTAGAAATATTTCTAATATATATGTTAGTAGTACCAATTCGAGAGGTGGTAAAAAAGGATAAATTTTGTAGAAAACTAAACAAAAACTTATTTAAGGTAACTGAGACGTGAAAGTGCTTTAAATTTTATACTTTTTATTTTACTTTTAAAAAAAAAGAGGGCACTTTGCTGCATCCGTAGATGCATTATTAATGAGGATTCGATAAATAGAACGCTAGAAAATTGATTTTTAAAATTGTAAGAAAATGTACTATAACTGTAATTTAGGAACGCAATCTTCAAAATCCGTATTGTATTTACTATGTATTGCAAAAAACTAGTTTTTCTATTAAAAAAATGTAATTTTTCTATATTACATGTTCAAATTTATTGAAAATTCAATATTTTTTGAGCTAACATCAAAAGTTTTTTACATTACCAAGTACATAAGTATACAGATAATTCAACGTAGAAATTTTACTTTCGTTCCTTTTAATTTAAGTTAGTAATAACCATTTAAATTTCGTGGAAAAAAGTTCCTTTTTCCTTGTCGCATATATCACAGTAACCTTAAGGACGTTGCGCACTGTCACTATCAACCGTGATCTGAGCAAATTGCTCTTATATCCATAGGTAATTGATGAACTGTGATTGAAACATTATTAAAAGTTTTCAGTTCGTTGCTACGATTAATAAATATTCAAGCCCACTTTTATTATTTTACTTATCATTTATCAGTTATATATTTACAAAATGGCTTTTCCACGTTTATCTCAAACACCTATTATCATGTTGTTTACAGCACAATGAAATGCTGCGCCATCTGCGGTGACATTCGGCAACTGTCAATGTTTTTCATCTTACATTTTTATCCATTTTTAAATTTCAAAATTTGGTTTCAAAATTTGTAAATTTTCCTTTGGATATTGAAAAAATAAAAAGTTTTATCCTTAATCTGAAGCTTTGTTACAATTTATGAGAACAATTTGTAAAAAAAGACATATATTGAATTATTTTATTACAATGCATGCCTCTTTATTAAAACATATCATGCGCTTTAATACAGGACAGTAAGCAAACTTTTTAAATTATAATTTAGTTTTTTAACTTATGTATAAGTTAAAATATCTGTCATTTGTAACAAAGTGTATCAATAACAAAAGGTGTTATCGAAACGAACTTTATTCGGGTTGATATTGAATTTAAGCAAGAAACTCCTTAAAACCTACAGCGAAAAATAATAAAGTAATTAAATCTTTACGTATACGTATATCGAAGAATATTATTTTACAAAGAATATCAGCAAACATAACTGACAACATATTAATTTTGTGCTTAAAATTGTTTACATACTCGTGTGTTACAGTTAATTATAGAATGTAATGTTTCTGCATCTCCTTCTGTAGTTTTATAGACTATTAAGAATGGATTGCTTTTGCTTTACTTTTTGACACTTCTGTATGTGATTTAAATGAAGACGGGATTAAACCTCCAAACTCAAAACGAAATGAACTGTAGATAAGAAGGTAAAATTCGTATTAAAACTTTGGAATCACATATTTCACTTTGTAGTGTTTCTCCTATGAACCGAAACTACATACCTGTTTTGATAATGGATAATTACGTATAAATAATAATTAATTACAACTTTAATTCCAACACTTGATTAAAATAGGACATTACTGGCCTTTGCTAGTGAACTCTTGTTCTTAATTTAGTAATATCCCATACTTATTAATCCTGTAGTTCAGCGTTTCTCAAACTAAGGGGCGCACTCTTTAGGGGGGGGGGCATGATAACCCTATTGGGAGGAGCGAGCATATTGAAAAGTCGAAAATAAAATATTGTGTATTACAAAAAAAATTTATTTACTGAAAGAAAGAAAACCAAAATGCATTCTGACATAATAAAGAAGAAAATACACCTTTACATTGAAAGAAAACACTTATAAATGTATTAGTACCTACAATTGCATTTGATAATATTAATTTATGATTACTACATTAAGAACAACTTTAATAATTACCAGTGAGCCATGAGCTTGCCATATATAGAATTATTTACAAAATGTAATACTTCTCTTGATAATATGTAAGGTTTATAATTAAAGTCGTGTTGTTGCTTTACTTTCAAAGTATATTATTATTGTATGGGGGGAGGGGGTGCGATGAAAATTATGATAGAAAATTGGGTCTCAAGTATTGAATGCTTGAATGAGGGTGTGAGTGAATATGAACGCCGCACTGTTCAGCGACACGAGGGCTTTATGGCGATGGACCTCGTAATATTGAACCATGAAAAAGTGACGTGGATGACACCTGAGCTTGCACCGTCTCTCCTAACTACCACAACAAACAAAATGAAAGTTTGAGAAGCATTGCCGTATTTAATTACTTGTTCACTAAAAATTCCTAAGAATCTAAAGAACGATTATGTAAGTATTCATTTCGAATCAAGTGGCTTACTAAATTACATTAAAAGCATTTAGAAATATTTTTGTGAATAATGGACACACAGACACACATTTTCAGATTTACATAAAAGCTTAGTTATGTCTTTACACTGGTGTCCAAAAGTTAAGCATAATTGATAATTATGTCAATAAAGAAGGAACTGTAAATCAGAATGGCGGGAAACGTGATATGCGAGTGTAAAATGGTTATAAAATAAGGAAGCAAATCAAAAGAATGATAATAATTAATTTTATTATCCAAAGTAGCAGTTCGAAAGAAAACTGAACATAGCAAGGATTCACACTTTAAAGAAAAAATGAAAGAAAACATTAAATAAAATACTGATGCTGAAGTTTAATATGGCGTGTGGTTACCTCTGACAGCCAGGCACGCTGCACAGCGATTTACCGTACTTGCTATGAGATGATGAATGAGTTATGGGCTCAAACGGTTCCAAGCTTCTCGGAGAGCTCTCTTCAGTTCTGTAACGGAGCTTCGTGGGTGCGAAAGGTCTGCAATTTGTCTCCCGAGCATATCCCATACAGGCTCGATAGGATTAAAATCAGGGGAGTTCGCAGGCCACGACATGCCCTGGATGTTTTCCGTTTCAAGAAAGTCATCACTCAGCACCGCTCGGTGACATGGCGCATTATCATCCATGAATATGAAGTCAGGGTCGACAGCACCTCGAAACAAGCGAACATAAGGCTCAAGAACTTCGTCTCTGTATCTTTGAGCAGTTACAGACCCCGTGTCAAAGAAATGGAGGTTTGTGCGGCCGTCCATCATGATGCTTGCCCATACCATTACTCCCCTTAATGGAAAATGATATATTTCCGTTATGTTTCTTGGTTCAAAACGTGTTCCACGTTCTCCCCATATCGTTACCTGCCGAGAATCACTTCTCAGACTAAACCGGGACTCATCACTGAACATCACATTGGCCCACTCTCCCACACTCCAATGTTGATATTTCAAACTCCAGTTCAAACGGGCGTATTTCTGCGCAGACGTGAGGGGAATGCAAACTGCTGGTCTTCTGGCATACAGGCCAGCGTAATTGATTCTCCTGTAAACAGTTTGTCTCGAAATTCGTATTCCTGTGGCGACTGTGGGCGCCAAAACTAGTGCTCTGGCAGTACTGCCCCTCTGACGTCACGCACTTATTACCAGATATCGGTCTTGGCGAGGGGTTGTGACTCTTGGTTTACCTGATACTGGTTGTCGGGTAACATCTCCCGTTCTTTGAAACCTCTGCCACAGTCTTGAGATCACAGACTGGTCCACATTCAGAATTCGAGACAATTCGGTTTGTGATCGTGAGGATTCCAGCATTCCAACAATTCTTCCTATGGTAAACATTTCCAATTGGCGTCTTTGTGCCATCATTCGCCTTGTTTGATGGTTAACAACGTTCCTTCGCACAGCAGTTGCACGAAACTTTTCTGAACTCCCTATACTGCGTGAATCGGTTTCTCCGTGTTCCGACATGCGCCGGTGTTTCGTGCAGGACGTAGTCGACTGAAAAGTTTTGCATAAACCCGATGGTTTTTCTTTACCCAATTATAATCCGCAAGAAATTTGGAATAATTTTACGAATATTTACTCCATGTTTTTCGCATTTTACGATTTATGCTTAACTTTTGGACACCAGTGTATATACCGCAAGTCTAGTTACATATGGGAAAACTAAAGAAGAAAAATAATTAAAATAAAGAAAATTTCAAAAGCTCAAATATGTGACATTTTTTAATAATTTAAAATTTTTGAAGAACAGGTTACTGATTACTATCTAGCTCTAGTTTTGAATTTTCGTATTTTGTTGATATTTTTATCATTAATGTTAAATTGTTTTTTTAATTCTTTATTCACATTTAGATTTGATTAAGTTAGAAAATGCTATCATTTCATCGAACAATTGACCACTGATTAAATAAATTTATTTGAGAGTATGTTTATGTGAAAGTAGGAGCTCAAACTAATATAGTCTGCTTTCAATTTTTTTTTTTAAAAAAAACGTGTATTAGCGTGAACACGAGGTAGAAGTTAATTTCTTTGTCTTATATGTATGAATCACACACATTAAATTAAGTTTTATTTTAAAGTAATCTTATATATAACCCAGTTAAACCGCAAACGCTTATACATACTTAAACATACACAAATACATCCCTACCTTACGTTCATCCAGTAAGGTGAAATGAAAATTTTTCCCTACCGTGTCAAAAGAAGTTAACTTCAAATATCTTTGTTTTCTATAAAATGTTATTAACGGGAACTGTTTGTTTAAAAGTTCTAAAGTATATTCTCACCGAAAAAAATATGAGAAAAATGCTAAGGTAATAATGAGTACGAGATGAAACTGAGTATATTAAGCAAAATTTGGAAAAGTAGTGATTTTTTAAGTTATAAAGAGGATACTCAATTATTAAAAATAAGTGGACTGGAATTTGTTCTCTAATGCAGTTCATTGTTACGATAATGTAAGTTGTTTTTAAACCTTATTATTAATTTCATCCAAATGATCTGTTAAATCTGCTTTTTTTAGCTACTAAAAATAACAACAAACTTAGGTTATTTAGTTCATATTGAGAGCTATTTATGTGTTTATGATGAATAAAGCATGCCCACTTTATTATAATTTCGTTAAAGTTTATTACTTGAACTGAGTACTTTTTTTAGAAAATAATCTGATTAAATCATTCTAAAATTTACAAGGAAATATCAACATTAGAGAACAATTATTTTCTTATATATATATAAAATATCTTTTTTAAAAAGTAATTCAATAAAACGGAAAACACACAGTCTTATTTTTTTAGTTATTTTATAATTTGAGGGAATACAAATTATATATGCGTCACTTTTGTATGAGGGTTTGAATGAAAGTGCCCTGTATAACATTAAAAAGCACTTTCGTAGAAAAATATAGATTTACATATTTCCCTTTATTTCATGCTTAGATATTCATGTTGCAATTTCAAAACATGGGCTTATTTATATATATGCATGTATGAGAATGAGAAATTCTTATCTGATTCCGTCTTTTTCTGCAAGTATATAGAGTAAAATAAGATTAGTTAAATTTTTATTATGTAGATAAGATACATGCTGTATAAATATTACTTTTACTCAAACTTAATGGAAGAACCAAATATGTGTCTTTATTTATTTTCTATATGGTTTCAGAAAACAAGTACCATCTTTTATTGACAATTCTTGTGACATATTGAAGTAACTTAAGTTTCATGATTTGCGTGCATTGCATTTCTTTTACTATCAGATAAAGCTTTTTCGGGCTTAGATATTTCTTTATTTATTTACACGGTTTTAAATTTTCCTTTTTTTTCGATAAACAGTTGTCGGAGAGAAAAATCTAAAACTCTCTTACAACCTCTTTAAACTTGAGACAGAAGATCTCCTCTGCCGAATTCTCTAATATTGTGGTACAACATTTTTTAAATATGAATTTCTCTAGAGAAATCACAATTGCTGTAAACCCTTCCCCAAATGTCTTTGAAATTACTGATAATGAAAATGGCGATCAAAGATTTCTCGGCTACGAAGGAAAATTTCTGAAGGCCGTTTTATCAGGACTAGGATATCGATACAAAGCAATAGTTACAGAAGATGGAGAATTTGGTCGTTTGAAACCTGATGGCAACTGGACTGGTATGATCGGATTGGTACATAGAGATGAAGTGGACTTGAGTTTTACTACTATTGCAATCACTGAAGAAAGATTTACAGAAATAGAATTTAGTACACCGTACGAGAAGCTGTCCCCATCATTTGTAGTAAAAAAACCTGGAATAATACGACCCATGTTTGCGTTTGTATATTCTTTTGACATGAGAGTTTGGATATGCCTTATTACTTTATTATTAATCATGACATTCGTCTTTGTGAAGATTTTAAATAGAAAGGAATCTCCTGGAAATATGTTTTACACTTTATTTGCAAGTCTTCTTGGTCAAGGCTTCAACATTGAAATTGATTCAGTTCCTTCTACAATTCTATTTTGTAGCTGGTTGGTTGCGAATACGGTTATTCCAGTCAGTTATTCTGCAGCTCTATTATCGTTTTTGACCGTCCCTTTGTATGAGACTCCAATTCGTAACTATCAAGAACTTTCACTGGCAGTACAGAAAGGAACGCACAGATGTTATGCTCTTAGAGGTACGAGTACTATTGCATATTTGCGTAATTCTGCTAATAAAAATCTGCGAATACTAGGAGATGAAATACACAACCATGAATGGTACATATCTGATTGGGATATTGCTTCAGGCAAGTACCTAGCCCAAGATACTGCAATACTATCAAATACAAAGAAACTGAGTTTATTTTATGGGAGCAAACCAGAATCCTTAATAACAGACGATACTTTGACATCCTGGCCTTCAGCTTTTGCTGTTAGTAAAAAATTTTGTTGTAAAGCAAGATTGAATAGCATTATATCTCGTCTAGTACAGGCTGGTGTTTATGAGAAGCTCTTTAAAGATCAGTCAATCAAATTTACACTTGCTCATTTAGATAATACACCAGAGCCTGATGTTTTTAAGAAATTATCAATCAAAGATTTGGCTGGGGTTTTCTTACTATTAGGTGTAGGTTTATTGCTCGCATTTATCTCGCTTTTGGTAGAAATTATTCATCATCGTTTTATAATAAAAGCATCATCAAAAGTTTAGAAAAGTATTTCTACACGTTTTTTTTTTTTTTGAATACCTTTCAGAAATTTAAATTATATGTCACTTAAGGTATCCAAATACTTGCGACACTTTTTATTTTAAATAAAGATATGGGGATTTTTTTGTTTTTAGATTTCCTTAGTACTATTTAAGAAAAATATGCTAAAATAAAAAAATAAATTATTATTAATAAATTGTGGGAAAAATGGGTAAAAATTTACAAAAAATAACATAAACGCGGCCCATTCTGCACCAAAAGTTTATGAACAAATTTTAAAATTTTCAATTCTGATGCGTTATTATGTTATTCATTTTTGAAGTAACCTTCAGGATGAGAGATATTTTATTGTTGATTATATTAACATAAGAGACTGTAAATTTTGTAATGAAACAGTGATTGATAAATCTGATTGTGAAAACACTTCTAGTATTATACAGAATATACACAAAAATTGCAGATATTTATTTTCAAAATTTGTTAGCAATTGCTATCCCTGTTTGAGCATTTTCAGAAAAACACACTTCGAGAAAAATGCTTTTTAAAATATGACATCGTGCTTTATGTAATGGCAATCTGCTTTTACTAAAATACTTATAGTTTTTGTTCTATTGAACGGAAAATAATAAACTTGTTATTTTTATAAAGATAATAAGATGGCCTATGAGACAAAATCATAAAAAAAATGTCACTTTTTGGCAAAATTCACAATTTTAGGGTAGTCGGATACCTTAAGCCTTAAGGTATCCGAATACGTTCTCAGTTCCTTTTTGAAAAGAAAAAAAAAGGCATACTAAAACATTATAAATGCTTTTTTCGGAATCAATACCAATAAGTCCTAATATTTAACTGACAGATTATTTTTAAAAATATATGTAAATTTTATAAAATTCACAATTATACGAGAAATTTTAGCAATATTTTTGAATAACTTCAATGCAATTAGAGAAATAAAATAATAAACTTATATCAGTAGAGGTTTTCTAAAACAAATTAAACGCATTTATCTAGAAAATATACTAACATTTTAATGCCCTATTAAAGCTGTTTTAGAGCTGATTGAGTAAATATTTCAACAAATATGACATTCTTTATGAGACCATAATTAAACAACAGGCCGTAACTCAAAAGATATCCATACAATAAAACATATTATATTACATTCTCTAGAAATAATATAAATATCAAGCACAAAAAGTTTTATAAAAATAAATTTGTAATATTTTGAGGTATCAGACTCGCAATGACAGATTTTGAACATATTTAAATGTCCATTTCTGATAGATTAAAAACCCACTTCCGGTTTTTCTAATTTTCTTAAAACTGATTGTAAATTAGAAAACAAAACAAAGCATTCTTTGTAAAGACAAAAAAGGTAGCTCTATTAAATAAAATTTTTAAAAAATATGTGCTTTCATCTAATTTGGTTATTTCAACGTGTTCGGATGCTTAACCGATTTGTAGTATCCATTGACTTTTCTCCATAGTAACTTTCTAGAACAGAACACGTAGATAATGTGTTTGCTTGAATTTCTAGTGCAATGCATGAGCTTTTTCATTGTATACGCATTGTGTCATTTTTCTTTGAGCAGTTAACATAGTACAGACATTCTGTTGATTGTACAGCGTAGTTTTGCTTTTTAGGTAGTGATTTCGTATTTGTAAAAATGGGAAACACGAAGAAGATTCTGCTAGAGATTATGGAATATTTATGTGGAAAACTTATCCGATATAGAAGATTATAATCCTTTACAGAACTTTGATGAAGAAAGTGATATTTCTGGAAACTAGAGTTATAAGTTACCGCTTCCTGGAAAAAACTGTGCGGAGGTTACTGTCTTCAGAGAATTCAAAAGGTGAATTTAAATGAGTGTCCTGACCTCAGGGGAATAGTAACCTCGAAGCTAGTTAATGCCTTTAGAAAAAAAGTTTTCTTCTTGTTTTATACAAAAAAATCAAACATGTAATCAATTCATACAGATTTGTTTAAATTCTAAATATGCACAGAGACTTAGGAAGGAAGAGCCGATTGTATATGTTCGTTACATGTGTTAAAACTATTATAATATTTATCTATTTGTTTTTGAAAAGAATTTGTGTTGTTTATGGTTAAGAAACTCATAATAACAAAATCATGCAATAAAACTAAATGATTCATTGTACATAAATATTTCTCCTTAATGCATTTGAATATAAAACAAAGAAGTTAAATTTATTTAATTTTTAAATATTTTTTTAATTTTATTTTCTTTAAAATCTTTGTTAGGCACATCGCATGCTGTTAGGTGCTTTCTAGAAACCTACCCGTTTTCTTAAGCTTCAAAATACTGCTTGCAAAGTATCTAACGTTTTTTTACATAAAATTAATACTCCAAGCGTTTTAATAATCAATCGGCATCTTCATTATTTCTACTCGACTGAATATTACAAACCTTGCCATATTACTAAAGATTAAGATTGCCAGATTGCAAAAGGTATAAATTTAATCGTTCGCTATTACACCAGTAATAAACAAATACTATTCATAAAACATTTTTAGATTTACCGCAAACATGCTTATTATATAATACTTCCATATCTTAGAAAGCAAATTATTTTGTATTTTATTTCAAAATGTGCAATTATAACTACGTAGTAATATTTTTATTAAGTTTCATATTTAGGAATATATGAACATTTGTCCTCTGCAGAAGATTAGTTTCCAGTAATATTAAAAGTATTTCAGAGTATTTCAAAATTCATTAAAGAAGGAAGAAAACAAACTAGTAAAAATAAATTATAAGAATTATTAGATTGTAATGATGTAAAATTAGAATTAAAAATTTATGTAAAGTATACAATATTGTAACACTTGATTCAAAGTAATAAAAAACTGTTATTGTTGTAAATATAAATTGTGTGTAACAATTTTATCACAGAATCTTTAATTTTTATGTGTATCAATGTATTTATTTATTTTTTTTTTTATCTAACCCATGGTCACTCGCGCCTATTTTTGCTACCGTCGTCACTCGCGGGGTGTAGAGAACACCCCAAACTTTTAACGCGTGTATTTAAGTGTTTTAAGTGTGAAAAAAGATTTAAGTCAATTTAGATACATATTTATAAAGTACACGATGTTTTTTGTATTATGCAAATGTAATTTTAAATTTATTGCATAGGAATATCACTAACATTACTTTAAACTAAACCTACAAAATTTTCATTTTAAAACACATATAATTTTGTATTTTTTTCATAAACCACAAGTATATACCAGTAATAAACTTACTTTATAATTAATGTTAAAGATAGTAAAAAGTAGAAAACAAATATTATTATCATTTTCCAAACATTCAGAGCAGAATGTATTCATATGGATTATATATAAACATATGTTTTTCTTACATTGAAGACAAAATGGATTGGTTTTTGAATCTTTTACCCGTGGACAAACTGTGCAGAGCACCTTTTTTAGTGAATTAATGCTCTTTTTACTATATTTTGTGTCAGTAAAGCTTCTCTAGAGATTTTTGTCAATTATTTGGTTCCGTCAATTTATTTGTTGTTTTTTGCTCAAGTTTCTTCCAATTCTTTGAAAATTTTGTCGTCATTTATTTGTACTAATACATGTCGTTTAAGCATTAAATTTAATTTAATTCTGACGATTCCTTCCTGGTGTTGTATTTTTTTTTTTTACAAACAGCATATATATGTATATACATTTTATATTCCGGTAGAAATATTTTTTTTCTTTCCTTTGTATAGAAACTGGTAAGAATGCACAATTACAAACACAACATTACGCAAAACTGGTTATTTAATCGTTTTAAGTTAAATGAAGTCAGCAGGCTAAAAATCATGAAATGATCGATTTTCAGTTTTTCATATTTCTGAAATATGTAATTCATAACCTTTCTAGGGATATAACACGAAAGCCATATTTTCAATTAGAAGTATGTCAAAATGACTTTTAAAAAATCATCAATTAGAGAGCCACGCAACCTTTGACAGATATTTACCTTTTAAATATCCTGAAACAATTGCAAAGCCTTCTTTTCATTTATTCATTCGCAATAAACTTTGGATAACAGTATAACCGTAAATTTAACTGCTTAATTTAGGAGCGGAATCCATATTTAAATGGTTGTTGTGATTTGAACTAGAATTATTAAATAATGAGTAATAAAACAATATTTGTGGAATACTTCTATGGAATACTTACATTGACAAGGTAAGATTTTTCAAAAAATAACAGTTTTCTAAAAATTATATTTTAAAAAAATCGTGTTTAAAAAATGAATTTTTTCTAAATTTACTGTATGTGCACTGCACTACTGTAATACACAGCTGTAATACAAGTTTACATTCTATATTCCTTATCTATACTTGTGCATACTGTAGTAATATTTTGGAAATATTACAAAAACATTTACCTGAAGTGACATGTCGTGACAAATTTGAATATATTCAGTGATGATAAGTAAAAGTTTTTTTTTTTTAAATAAATATATTTGAAAAAATGTCAATTCAGTATAAACTATAAATGTTTCTTTATTGTACGAACAAGTTTTTAAACTTAAATATTCAAAAGTTTCTGAATGAAAGGTACCTACAAATAATTCAGATATGCAATACCATTTGCCGTTGCAAAAAGCTGGTTACATGCATACAAATACATAAATATCATGTTTAAAAGCATAAAAACAGTTTTGATTTACTGTTTTAGAAATCATTTGACCAGTTTAGAAAATAATTTGAGATCTGATTCTTTTAGAAACACTGTTTGCATATGAATACACAAAACATTAATGAAAACTTTTGAGAAATGTCTTATAAGCACATATTCCTAAATCCTTACTTTTACATATTGTTACATTATTACAAGGCATTCATGATGTGTTTTAAATAATTTTGATGTTTGTAATACATCAAAGCTAAAAATTCTTCAAAAATGGATACAGAATTTGAGAAAATTAATGTAAATATTACAAAATATCTCGTTAAACAAGAGCTGAAAAATGCTATGTATGTATTTTCTGAGCAATTTAAGTAAAATAGGAAACAAAAAAGTCTTAAAATAAATATAGGATAAGCTAACGTTTAATGAAATGGAACCAATACATGTTGTAATTCATGACTTTTGTGATGAAGTGACATTTTATATTAAAAATGCAATTTTTTCTCGAATTGATGTTTTTCAAACTCCATGTACCTTTTTCTAACAACCATTTTAATATGTACACACGATATTTTTACTGAACATAACTGATACTTAACTATATATACTGAAGGGAGCTTTTACTTATATTCTCAAAATAGTTTTGTAAAAGTCAGTTATCGTGAAAAAAATGACAATTTTCCAAAAATTCATAGTCATACTTTTACGTTGCATGATTTTGAAAACACTTAACAATATATTTAAAAAACATCATTTCAGTATAAATATAAAAGTATAATTAATATACAGACAAAGTTTGAAGTTTCTATATTTAAGAGTTTCTGAAAAAAAGGTACATAAAAATACTCAATTTAACATCAATGTTATACGAAATACCGACCAACCTTAACCTCACTTCTTTACAAAAAAAATATTGGGTTTAAATTAATTAAAATACAAACTATTCTCTTAATAGTTTACATTAAATTTGGTAGTAGTATTATCATCAATTATATATATATATATATATATAAAGTAATACACCCTGATTTAGAAAGTACACTTATAGCTCATATTTAGTATATAATGCAATATATTCATTTGCAATGATTCCAAAAATGGCAATAAGTGATTTCAGTAGTTTTCAAGAGCTTTGTTTTAATTAGTTCTGATCTCCTAAATATTTAAAATTATTGTGTTCAGATAATAACCTGAATGCAATATTTTCTTTTTGACACTACATTCAATATCACCAGCAGCAGCATGATAAAAAAAACTGTCTCCCTAAAACATTTTATCGCTTCTTTTTATTCGTATGGTCATAGCACATAAGAGTTAGACCAAAAGTTTTCCTGGACTTAACTCTTCCAACGATATCATCTTCTTCACGTTCCACTGCACCTTATGGAATTCGATTACTGAAAGACACGTGCCCAAGAGCTATTGCCTTATTCCGTTACTTCCTTTAGTCTGATAAGTATCGATGCAAGAGAGAGAGAGGAGAAGGTATCCCATGACATTAACATTAGTATGATATATTTATTTGAGCAGGTATTGCTCAGTTATTGGAATCTGTAGTTATAATAGGCTAAGTTCAATAAATTATTTAAGTCACTTAATTAAATATAATCAATTAAAATATATTTATATAGAATATTAACCTCTGACTTGTTTCCTTTTTTGTAATCGATTTGGTTAAAATATATCACTATTTTAATTAGTGTCTTTTAAAGATCGATATCAACACATGTTAATTTCACAGTTAAAACGCTGTTACACAATTAGTTTACTATACTGCAAAACAGATATTGAATTTGAGTATTTAAAGAAGTCTTTATGTAGGAATTTCTAAAAAAAAATATTTTACTTAAAATTACCATGTTGTTCAGAACCGAACTACATAAATAATGATACTTTAAAAAAATGGTATGAATACATAAATTAGTTAAAATAAAGTATTATACAGTAAAATATTGCAGTTTCATACAAATTCTTATTTGAAGTAGATATGTTTTTCTGTTGTTGTTTCTAATACCACTCTATGGACTGTATTACATCGAGGCCCACGAAATTCTTCGTGGCAAGAGACCAGATAACGTATGTAGTTAACCCTAACTTAAACCCTTTTATGTACCGCATTGTGATTTACTGTGCAGTGTTTTTCATGCAATATTTTTTTTGAATCACTATATTGAAAATTAAGGGATATACATAAACAAAATACTCAACTTTGGGAAATTTAACCCATTAGGCTAATTAATTAATTAAAGATAATCAACTGTAAAATTAATTATATACACTTGTCCCTTAGAAGAAACAGTAAAATCGTTTTCTGAGGTCTTCATTAACATTCATACCTTTTGACATTAACAACTTTTTTGGAACAAAAATCAAAATCTTCGCCATCCGATCAAAATGTCAGTTGAAAACGCAATTTCTGCTATAAAACTATCCGCTTTTCCACAAAACTCTCATCATAAAACCTGTGGTGCCATATATCTTGGAAAGGGAGATTTAATAGAGTATTACTGCTAAGTATCGTCAGAGTGTTCGATAAAAGGGTTATTCTATGTAATTTTAAAGTGAGTGGTGCTAATATGTACCGGCGGTAGATAAAGGGTTAAGCACCATGAAGGTGACAGTTAGTTTAAGCTCTATACCAACCCAGTTTTGAAGTGAAACACCTTGAGGCACTCAGGTTCCTTCCACTTCACTTCCCTTTCTCTACCAATCTCTCCAGAAAACTTGTGATCGACAAATGTTTAGATTACCTCACAGGCGCTCTATATTTAAAAATGTCCAGGCCTCCTCCGAGATTCGAACTCAGGCCCTACGGCACAATTTTAGCTTCACTAAGCCCTGGGGCGGTCTCCACCAAAGACCGTTTCCTGTAAGGAACTAGTGTCGTCTCAACGGTCATGGAATTTCATGTGGAAAAGTATCCGAGACCTAACACACCGACGCTTATGCTCTAAGGCAAGTCAACTATTGACCCTCCCTTTATCCAGTCGAAAAAGAAGTGACCGACAAAGTTAACGTGCGTCGGTCACTTCTTTCAGTGCTTCCGGCTACGTCCAGACAGAAATGATTCTGCCGCACGTGTCGCTTTTGTGGGCGTAATGTATCACACCTTTAAATAGACACCAAAGAGAAACCTAGAGACTATCGATACGCTACGAAGCTTCAAAGACGCTAGAGCGATTCTTCTACAATCTTCAACACTCTACGATGCTGTAGCACACACCAATGGACTCTCTCTCCCTGATCGACTTCCAGATTCAGTGAACAATCAAAGGGGTGGATCCTAGCAGGGCACACCTTTTGGCGGCAAATTTTTTGGCGCCAAAAAATTTGGCGATAAAGTTTACAATATGGTAACGCTGTAAAATTCAGGGAATAGTAACCCTATTCGGACCGGATTTTTTGGACAGTGGTCATTTTTTTTTCTGATGGTCAACTTGAAGACGTGTAAGATTTTTCTGAAAAGCTAAATTTGAGGAATGAGTGGATTTTTTCTTTTTTAAATGAAACAACTGCTGAAAGAATATTTGTTAGAGAGAAAGGGAGATGCGTTGATAAATTCAATTTGGACGATGTTTTTCCTCACTATTGCATCTTAGAAGCAACTGTTTTTCTGTTATGTTCTTGAAGCCATTATGGAAACCACGTTTTCTTTTTTGAAGCTCGCCGAATGGATATTTTTTCTTTTGAATGAAAGATGTAAGAAAGAAATGCTTGCTTTGTGAATGAGTGAACGATTGAAAATATTTCGGTAGGTATGGATGTCCGAAATATGAAAATAATTTGTTTTTGAGAGAAATGGAGATCGTTAGTTCATCAGCCTAAGACATTCATATTGGATTTCTTTTTCCATTGTAGCGTTTTAGAAGCGACGCTTTTTCAGTTTTTCTTGTTGAAGCTGTTTTAGAAACCCCGTTTTCTTCGTAAAAACACGACGGATGGATTTTTATTTCTGATTAAAAGGTAAAAAAGTAATGCTTGTTTTTGTGTGAATGAAGGATTGATAGAATCTTGTAATGGATGCTCGAAATTTGCATTTAATTTCTTATTTTATGTTTCCTATGTTGTCCGTTTTGGAAACCACGTTTTTCCTCTTGTTTACGTCTCTGACGTCATTTTGAAAAACGCGGTTTTTTACTTGGCGTCATTTGGCGAAAAAATTTTGTCTCCAAATACAGCAGTGTAATGTGCTAGGATTATACCCAATCAAAGTTCACATCTACGAGTATTCCAATGACATCCTACCACAGCCTTTCAGAGAAGCGATCCGGTCTTAACAGCGACTACATCAACGCTGCACCTTTGCAGTGCCATAGCACTATTGTACCCTCTGGATAACCAAATGGTTTTGTATGATACAGTATGAAATATGGCATCTTTTCTCAAACTTTCAACATTTGAAATCCAGTTCCATAACTATGTATTGAATTCAGTAATGTACTTTGACGCTAAAGCTATATGACTTTAATTATAAATCGTACGAAGTATCAAGATAAATATTTTGTATATGAAAGGCCCATGGGAGAGTCCACTAGCAATTATTAAACATGTACTTAACGGTGATGATAAATGAATTATGAAATACATTATGCAGTACTGATACATTTATTATATTATATCATAGTAAATGTGTATTTTATTTTGCATGATGTCAAAATGTATTTTATTTTGCTTCCTTTCAGTAAGCTAATGGTTTTTTAAATAAACTTTTATTTTGGACATGCTCACGCACCCAACATAGGGTTATCACCCCCTACCAAGGGGGCCTCACAGTTTCAGAAACGCTGTAGTAAGGCATGAAATCCGGCCAACGTCACAGTCTGGACAATAGTACCAAGTTTCGTTACGCATCCTTTTTCCAAGATCATTCTTACAAAGACAGAACACATAGCATTGTCTTGCAGATCTCATCTTCTTATCATATGCTAGAATACTTCAATTAAATTACTTTACTGGAACGATGTCCATTCAGAAGATCACCAGAGTGGTCTCTTCGTAAGTTTCCAGAAGCATGCCTTTCTATCAGAAGACCTACAATGAGTTTATGATGATCTACAGTCTATGCAGAATCTCAGAATTTCCCAATAATATATACAATTTCTTCTAAAATTTATAATTTTCTTTATTTCTAGAAGAAAAATTGTATGTGATTAACACTATGAAATGTAATGAAAATGATTTAACTTGAAATTAAAGGGACTGAAATATTTGTTCGTGTTAAACGATTTTCCATAAAATAACATATTTCAGCAAAATTAGGTTTATTAGAGTATATTTTATTTACAAAGATATGTATATCTACTTGTATTTAATAAACATCTACGAAACAAAAACACTCAGAAGAATTTAATGATATTTAATAAAAAAATTCGTAAGAGTTTGAATTTTTAGAAAATAATCTGCATTGTCTTTTTTAGCATCAAATTTTCAACAAATTATTCGATGTCTTCCATTTTGTTACATCCTTCACTATTGTAATTTGCGTTTAAATAATGGCGCATATTTTTCATGATGTTTCTCATTCTGGATGACATGGGGACAGAAGCTGCGTTTTGGATTCAATTTTCGCCGTCAGAATCTACATCAATTTTTTCTAAACTTTGAACACACTCAAAAATGACTTTGTATGACATAACTGAGGCTGTGCACGCATTATTACTATCTACTGCCAAAAAAAAATTCCGATAATACAGTAGGACTCTCTATTAAAAAATAATGCGAAACCACCTCGTTTTCATTTCTTACCCTTTTAAAATTCTTGTGATTTCCGTATTTTGTTCATTCCCAGAAGGGAAATATTTGCGTGTTAAGCGATTTTTGTTTCGTGTTAAGAAAAAAATGCATAGTAGTTTGTTAAGTTACTTCTTGCTAAGGGGGCTTCCCCTATGTGATGGGTTCAAGAAATCGAATTTTTTTTTCTTTCATAAATTACTTTCTTAACATGTCTAGAAAATGATTTTTTTTTGAAGTTCGAAGTCGTTATAAAGATACAGCAATTAGAAGAAGCAGCTGTTCGGAGCGCTGAGTTGGCAGTCGAAACTTGGGCCTACTGTGTACAATCAGCTTGATACCTGAGTTATCCTTCAATACAAATATACTTTCGTACAAGTATAGACAAGTTTGCACAGGTTTAAAAGGAAATATCTATAGTAATTGAATATTTTGTCGAACTGTTTTAATGTTGGCTTAGCTTCGAAGAGCACAGCAGCTACAAATTATTTTCGCAATGAGCGGTCGAAAAGGAAGTACAACTGGAAATGTTCATCTTGGTCCTTATAAAATGCGAAAGTTTATTGGAAACCGATTAACAAGGCAAAACAATAACGAATCTATGAATTCGTTGATTTGGAGTTTTGCTCCAAAGCATCTACACTCTGGCCCCTAGGTCATTGAAACTGCAACATACTTATCTGTCATTATCTTTCACGAAGATTTTGTAGGAGTATTAAAAGTAATAACGACTATGACGCCCTGCTGGCCACGAAGCATATACTTATGTGCAGAAATATGACGAAACGCGCGTCTCGCTCTCTGAGCGACGCAGGAGTGATGCCGTTAATCTAGAAAGAATTGATACAAAAGCTGAACAATTTGTTTTGAAAGAATTCCAAGAGAGGAGGAAGGAGTACTCTATTTACAAGGTAGATTGATGATAAGTTAAGATTTTCATAGTTTTAACCAGACTTGAAACTTTAAATGTATTTCTCTGAAAACTCTGTGTTCAAACTTTTCTCCATCATATCTCAAAAACGGATTGATCGAATAACTTCAAATTTATAGGGTAGACTCAGCACAAACAGACGCACGGAATGGACTAAGATCATTTCAAAAACATTTCCTGGTGTTTATATTTTTATAACAAAAAAAATTCGAGGCCTACCAAAAATCCATTATTTTTTTCATTGTCCGTTGTCTTTTCACCATTGTTGGCGTGCGATCATCTTCAAAGACACATACTTTTCTTCCTTGACGTGTTGGAACGTCAAAAAAGGGTATGTATGTTTCATCACCTGTTACAATATTAGAAATGATGCGGTGGCTACCATCATTTAGCAATTTAAGGGTTACTTTACTGATTCTGACGCTTTCCTCCTTTTGGTGCTCAGTTAGATTATGGGGAACCCAACGGCAAACTATTTTTTTCACATGTATTTCTTCATGAATAATTTTTTGTACAGCGATTATCCTCTATAATATTTTTCGTATGGTAGACGCATTATCCGGGATTACTGCCAACTGCTGCCTTCATGTATGTTTTTAATCCTGGCGATAATTGCAACCACTGCAAAAGTGTCTTTAAACCATCTTAATACAGTAGCACGGCATGGATATTTGTCACCAAATGCGAATTTCAGCCTCTGAAAACATTCCTTTTGATTTAATCAAGGTTTAATATCATAGGAAAATCATAGCACAATAATGTTCTAGCGTCAACTTAATTTTCTCTTTTGTCTAAAATTTTTTCTACACTAAACAACACTTGAAGTAAGTCAATAAAAAGCCGTTTGCAGTGTTAAAATACTTTGTATTTTCAAATAAAACAGTTAATATTTTTCTGTAACTTTTCGTCTGCGTGTATCTCAAAAATTTCAGAGTTACCCTCGTATAATATTTTGACAAATAAGTATTTCAATTGAGCACACTCTTTTGTCGCTACGCTTCTTGTATCTGTTACAATGCATGCTTTTCGAAGACTTTTTTAGCCATTGTTGCTATGCAAATCTAAATCCTTGCGCAGTCGCCTATCTCCTCTTAAAGTTTGTCCCAAAAATCTTCGGAAGACCTGTATATGTGCGAGTATTGTGTGTGTATGTGTTTTAATCGTATTAAAATAATATTGAAATTCCATCTTTTTTACTGAATATAGAAAGATTTAATCTGCTAACTTAATTTATATTTACTTTTTTAAAAGAAAATAAAATTTTTTTTTTCCTGTGTGCATTTGTTTTTTATGGTTTACATAATTCAGTAACTATTTTTTACAGAAGTGGTATATCTCCAGCAAAGTCTTCATTTAATTTTAATTATGAATACAAAAATATAACTATTTTTAACACACTTCTTGCTGACTTTGATAGACTATAATATATGTTATTCTGAGAGTGACTAAAACTTAATTGAATCCTCTGCAATCAATACCCTTCAAGTGAGTTTGACCCCGACATCATTGATGAAGAGCTCTTGGACCTCTGATCGAAACCTTTTGAATATGCATTAGATCTTGCTCAGTTTTCAGGTCATAAAATTCACCCCATCTGAGTAAATTATCCTCCAAGTTTTCTCAAGATCCTGACCAATGGCATTTATTATTATTGAAGTGCTGTATTCTCAGTGGATATGCAGTTGGGTTTGGGAAATGAAAGATGAGATCTAAGGCGAGAGGTCTTTCGAGATGATGTGTTTAAGCGGAAAAATTAGCATTTAATGACATAATTAGAAATTTGTCTTCTCCTAAGACTTTAAAATGTTTTATTAATCCCCCCCCCCTATTTTTTCTTAAATTAATAAAATTTACTTTAATTTAGAATTATTTATATGTAATTAAGAATATATACATAATAAAGACAAGTTATACTTTAGGTGGAGTCTCTTTATAGTTATATGCATGTCAACGGAATTTTAATTTCTTGCTCTGAAAAAATGAAATTAGAAATAAAAAAAAAGTCCTTTTAACATAATTTAACTTAAGTTATATAGTTTAATTGAGGAAAGTTTATACTTTGAAACAGAAGTTTAACTTTAGGATTCTTAGAATACTTTAATAGTAGTAATCATAATAATTCAGTACAAGTGTTCTTAATAAACATTACATTTTGTATTGATATATAGATGACGATCAAGTATTTATAACTTTTATGTAGAATAGGATTTATATTTGTTCAACAACACAGAACTAAAACGGAAAAACAGAAAACAGATTTATACATGAAAGGAATAAATATATATGAAGTGAATAAAACCGTTTAAATTATTTAGGGCAGCATTGTTTCAAGTGCATGCCGTTTAATCATCTATGTAATTATTTTTTTTCATTTTTTGCTCTTTTTTTTAAGGTTACCTCTGCGCTAATTTCTTCTGTTATTCAAAAATATCATTTAACCAGTAATATAATATATATCTTTAAATACATAATTTATACTTTCTCCAATCAAATATCTGAAAATAACAAAGACATGTTCAAAAAATATGAGATTGAATGGAATTGTTTTAGGTAACTAAGAAAACATTATTCACTGAAAGAAAAATAGTCTACAAATAAAAGAATATTTCTGCACATTTTTGGAGGGAGAGTTATATTTATAACGCACTATTCAGCTGCTCAAGGGCTACTGGAGACGAATATCGTAATTTACAATCAAGTGATAAAGA